>JAEIFM010000293.1:0-59389 GCA_018901885.1 Zaprionus kolodkinae | reverse complement strand
AATTTTGAAAAAAAAAAATTTCAAAAATTTTGAAAAAAAATTTCAAAAATTTTGAAAAAAAAATTTCAAAAAATTTTAAAAAAAAAATTTCAAAAATTTTGAAAAAAAATTTCAAAAATTTTGAAAAAAAATTTCAAAATTTTGAAAAAAAAATTTCAAAAATTTTTAGAAAAAAAAATTTTGAAAAAAAATTTCAAAAATTTTGAAAAAAAATTTCAAAAATTTTGAAAAAAAATTTCAAAAATTTTGAAAAAAAAATTTCAAAAATTTTGAAAAAAAAATTTCAAAAATTTTGAAAAAAAAATTTCAAAAAATTTTGAAAAAATTTCAAAAATTTTGAAAAAAAATTTCAAAATTTTGAAAAAAAATTTCAAAAATTTTGAAAAAAAAATTTCTGAAAAATATTTCAAAAATTTTGAAAAAAAAATTTCAAAAATTTTGAAAAAAAAATTTTCAAAAATTTTGAAAAAAAATTTCAAAAATTTTGAAAAAAAATTTCAAAAATTTTGAAAAAAAATTTCAAAAATTTTGAAAAAAATTTTCAAAAATTTTGAAAAAAAAATTTCAAAATTTTGAAAAAAATTTCAAAAATTTTGAAAAAAAAAGTTCAAAAAATTTTGAAAAAAAATTTCAAAAATTTTGAAAAAATTTCAAAAATTTTGAAAAAAAAAAATTTCAAAAATTTTTGAAAAAAAAATTTCAAAAATTTTGAAAAAAAAATTGCAAAAATTTTGAAAAAAAAATTTCAAAAATTTTGAAAAAAAATTTCAAAAATTTTGAAAAAAAATTTCAAAAATTTTGAAAAAAATTTCAAAAATTTTGAAAAAAATTTCAAAAATTTTGAAAAAAATTTCAAAAATTTTGAAAAAAAAATTTCAAAACTTTTGAAAAAAAATTTCAAAAATTTTGAAAAAAAAAAATTTCAAAAAATTTTGAAAAAAAATTTCAAAAACTTTGAAAAAAATTTCAAAAAATTTTGAAAAATAATCTCAAAAATTTTCGAAAAAAAAATTTCAAAAAATTTTGAAAAAAAATTTCAAAATTTAAATTTCAAAAAATTTTGAAAAAAAATTTCAAAAGATTTTGAAAAAAAATTTCAAAAATTTTGAAAAAAAAATTTCAAAAATTTTGAAAAAAATTTCAAAAATTTTGAAAAAATTTCAAAAATTTTGAAAAAAAATTTCAAAAATTTTGAAAAAAAAAATTTCAAAATTTTGAAAAAATTTTCAAAACTTTTGAAAAAAAATTTCAAAAATTTTGAAAAATAAATTTCAAAAAATTTTAAAAAAAAAATTTAAAAAAATTTTGAAAAAAATTTCAAAAATTTTGAAAAAAAAATTTCAAAAATTCCCAAAATTTTGAAAAAAATTTCAAAAATTTTTGAAAAAAAATTTCAAAAATTTTGAAAAAAATTTCAAAAATTTTGAAAAAAATTTCAAAACTTTTGAAAAAAAAATTTAAAAAATTTTGAAAAAAAATTTAAAAAATTTTGAAAAAAATTTCAAAAAATTTTGAAAAAAAATATTTCAAAAAAAAATTTTGAAAAAAATTTCAAAAACATTGAAAAAAAATTTCAAAAAATTAAAAAAAAAATTTCAAAAATTTTGAAAAAATTTCAAAAATTTTGAAAAAAAATTTCAAAAATTTTAAAAAAAAAAATTTCAAAAAATTTTCAAAAAAAATTTCAAAATTTTGAAAAAATTTCAAAAATTTTGAAAAAAAATTTCAAAAAATTTCAAAAAATTTTGAAAAAAAATTTCAAAAAATTTTGAAAAAAATTTCAACAAAATTTTGAAAAAAAATTTCAAAAACATTGAAAAAAAATTTCAAAAATTTTGAAAATCCAAAATTTCAAAAACTTTTGAACAAAATCAAAAATTTTGAAAAAAAATTTCAAAAATTTTGAAATTGAAAAAATTCAAAAAATTTAGAAAAAAAAATTTCAAAAATTTTGAAAAAAATTTCAAAAATTTTGAAAAAAATTTCCCAAAAATTTTGAAAAAATTTCAAAAATGTTGAAAAAAAATTTCAAAAAAATTGCAAAAATTTTGAAAAAATTCGAAATTTCAAAAACTTTTGAAAAAAAATTTCAAAAAATTCTGAAAAAAAATTTCAAAAATTTTGAAAAAAAATTTCAAAAATTTTGAAAAAATTTCAAAAATTTTGAAAAAATTTCAAAAATTTTGAAAAAAAAATTTCAAAAATTTTGAAAAAAAACTTCAAAAATTTTGAAAAAAAAATCTTCAAAAATTTTAAAAAAAAATTTCAAAAATTTTGAAAAAAATTTCAAAAATTTTGAAAAAAAATTTCAAAAATTTTGAAAAAATTTCAAAAATTTTGAAAAAAAAATTTCAAAAATTTTGAAAAAAAATTTCAAAAATTTTGAAAAAAAAGTTTCAAAAATTTTGAAAAAAAATTTCAAAAATTTCAAAAAAAAAATTTCAAAAAAAAATTTTGAAAAAAAAATTTAAAAAAATTTTGAAAAAAAATTTCAAAAATTTTGAAAAAAACTAAATTCCAAAAAATTTTGAAAAAAAATTTCAAAAATTTTGAAAAAATTTCAAAAATTTCGAAAAAAAAATTTCAAAAATTTTTGAAAAAAATTTCAAAAATTTTGAAAAAAAAATTTCAAAAATTTTGAAAAAAAAAATTTCAAAAATTTTGAAAAAATTTCAAAAAATTTTGAAAAAAATTTCAAAAATTTTAAAAAAAAAATTTCAAAAAATTTTGAAAAAAATTATTGAAAAAAATTTCAAAAATCTTTGAAAAAAAATTTCAAAAATTTTGAAAAAAAATTTCAAAAATTTTGAAAAAAAAATTTCAAAATTTTGAAAAAAAATTTCAAAAATTTTGAAAAAAATTTCAAAAACATTTGAAAAAAATTTCAAAAATTTTGAAAAAAAATTTCAAATATTTTAAAAAATAAAAAAATTTCAAAAATTTTGAAAAAAAATTTCAAAAATTTTGAAAAAAAATTTCAAAAAATTTAAAAAAAAAAATTTCAAAAATTTTGAAAAAAATTTCAAAAATTTTAAAAAAAAATTTCAAAAATTTTAAAAAAAAATTTCAAAAATTTTGAAAAAAAAATTTCAAAAATTTTGAAAAAAAATTTCAAAAATTTTGAAAAAAAATTTCAAAAATTTTGAAAAAAAAATTATAAAAAAATTTTGAAAAAAAAATTTCAAAAATTTTGAAAAAAAATTTCAAAAATTTCGAAAAAAAAATTTCAAAAATTTTGAAAAAAAATTTCAAAAAATTTTGAAAAAAAATTTCAAAAATTTTGAAAAAAAAATTTCAAAAAATTTTGAAAAAAAATTTCAAAAAATTTTGAAAAAAAATTTCAAAAATTTTGAAAAAAAATTTCAAAAATTTTGAAAAAAAATTTCAAAAATTTTGAAAAAAAATTTCAAAAATTTTGAAAAAAAATTTCAAAAATTTTGAAAAAAAATTTCAAAAATTTTGAAAAAAAATTTCAAAAATTTTGAAAAAAAAATTTCAAAAATTTTGAAAAAAAAATTCAAAAATTTTGAAAAAAATTTTGAAAAAAATTTCAAAAATTTTGAAAAAAAAATTTGAAAAATTTTGAAAAAATTTGAAAAATTTTGAAAAAAATTTCGAAAATTTTGAAAAAAATTTCAAAAATTTTGAAAAAAATTTCAAAAATTTTGAAAAAAATTTTTTTTAAAAAAAATTTTGAAAAAAAATTGCAAAAATTTTGAAAAAAATTTCAAAAACATTGAAAAAAAAATTTCAAAAAAATGTTGAAAAAAAATTTCAAAAATTTTGAACAAAAATTTCAAAAAATTTGAAAAAAATTTCAAAAATTTTGAAAAAAATTTAAAAAATTTTGAAAAAAATTTAAAAAATTTTGAAAAAAATTTCAAAAATTTTGAAAAAAATTTCAAACATTTTGAAAAAAAAATTCAAAAATTTTGGAAATAAAATTCAAAAATTTTGAAAAAAAATTTCAAAAATTTTCTGACAGAGAATTCTTCCAAACTTATTTTAATACATATGGGTTACTCGCTCACACACACACATACACGCGCGTAAACAGTAAAGCGACATGACGCGACGTCGACGTCGGCGTCAACTGCCTAAAGCAGCGCGCAGGCTGCTGCTCGTACCAAGCATTTGTACTGAAAACGTTGACTTGAATAACTTCTGTGATATTTCTCCGATCGGATTGTAATTTAGAGGATACGTTCATATTGTATTCAGCTTTACGTATACCGAAGCAGAACGTTATAAGTTTAATTCTTTGCTTGATAATCACCAATTACTGATTTACGGGGGCGGTGGGCGTGGTACCCGAAATTTGAAAACGACGTTTACTGCCTAGGATATACAGGAATCTTCATGCCAAATTTGGAGGGTCTAGCTTTCTTAATAGCTGAGAATCAGACGCTCATACAGACGGACAGACAGACAGACGGTCAGACGGACAGACGGACAGACAGACATGGCTAGATCGACTCGGCTGGTGATCCTGAGTAAGAATATATATACTTTATAGGGTCACAGATATCTCCTTCTGCCTGTTACGCACATTCCGACAAACCTAATAGACCATGTATTTTTTTAAAATCCATGGCCTAAAAATTTCAAAAATTTTGCAAAAAAAATTTCAAAAACTTTGAAAAAAAATTTAAAAAATTTTGAAAAAATTTTTAAAAATTTTGAAAAAATTTAAAAATTTTTTGAAAAAAATTTAAAAAATTTTGAAAAAAATTTCAAAAATTTTGAAAAAAATTTCAAAAATTTTGAAAAAAAATTCAAAATTTTAAAAATTTTGAAAAAAATTCAAAAATTTTGAAAAAAAATTTCAAAAATTTTGAAAAAAATTTAAAAAATTTAAAAAAAAAATTCAAAAATTTTGAAAAAAAATTGCAAAAATTTTGAAAAAAATTTCAAAAACATTGAAAAAAATTTCAAAAATTTAAAAAAAAAAATTTCTACATTTTGAAAAAAAATTTCAAAAATTTTGAAAAAAAATTTCAAATATTTAAAAAAAAAATTCAAAAATTTTAAAAAAAAATTTCAAAAATTTTGAAAAAAATTTCAAAAATTTTGAAAATAAATCTAAATTTAAAAAAAAAATAAAAAAAAATTTGAAAATAAATTTAAAAAATTTTGAAAAAAATTTCAAAAATTTAAAAAAAAAATTTCAAAAATTTTGAAAAAAAATTTCAAAAATTTTGAAAAAAATTTCAAAATTTTAAAAAAAAAATTTCAAAAATTTTGAAAAAAATTTCAAAAATTTTGAAAAAAAATTTCAAAAATTTTGAAAAAAATTTTGAAAATTTTGAAAAAAAAAAAAAATTTCAAAAAAAAAAAAAAAAATTTTGAAAAAAATTTCAAAAATTTTGAAAAAAAATTTCAAAAATTTTGAAAAAAAATTTCAAAAACTTTGAAAAAAAATTTCAAAAATTTTGAAAAAAATTTCAAAAATTTTGAAAAAAATTTGAAAAATTTTGAAAAAAAATTTCAAAAATTTTGAAAAAAATTTGAAAAATTTTGAAAAAAGTTTCAAAAATTTTGAAAAAAAATTTGAAAAAAATTTCAAAAATTTTGAACAAAATTTCAAAAATTTTGAAAAAAATTTCAAAAATTTTGAAAAAAATTTCAAAAATTTTGAAAAAAATTTTTGAACAAAAATTTCAAAAATTTTGAAAAAAAATTTCGAAAATTTCAAAAATTTTGAAAAAATTTCAAAAATTTTGAACAAAAATTTCAAAAATTTGAAAAAAATTTCAAAAATTCTGAAAAAAATTTCAAAAATTTTGAAAAAAAATTCAAAAATTTTGAAAAAAAATTCAAAAATTTTGAAAAAAATTTCAAAAATTTTGAAAAAAAAAAATTTCAAAAATTTTGAAAAAAAAAATTTTGAAAAAAAAAATTTCAAAAATTTTAAAAAAAATTTGAAAAATTTTGAAAAAAATTTCAAAAATTTTGAAAAAAATTTCAAAAATTTTGAAAAAAAATCTAAAATTTCAAAAAAAAAAATTTTTAAAAATTTTGAAAAAAATTTCAAAAATTTTGAAAAAAATTTCAAAAATTTTGAAAAAAAATTTCAAAAATTTTGAAAAAAAACTTCTTATATTTTGAAAAAAAAATTTCAAAAATTTTGAAAAAAAAATTGCAAAAATTTTGAAAAAAAATTTCAAAAACATTAAAAAAAAATTTCAAAAATGTTGAAAAAAAATTTCAAAAATTTTGAAAAAAATTTCAAAAATGTTGAAAAAAAATTTCAAAAATTTTGAAAAAAAATTGTGAAAAAAATTTCAAAAATTTTGAAAAAAATTTCAAAAATTTTGAAAAAAATTTGAAAAATTTTGAAAAAAAATTTGAAAAAATTTTGAAAAAAATTTCGAAAAATTTTGAAAAAAATTCAAAAATTTTGAAAAAAAATTCAAAAATTTTGAAAAAAAATTTCAAAAATTTTGAAAAAAAATTTCAAAAATTTTGAAAAAAATTTCAAAAATATTGAAAAAAAATTTCAAAAATGTTGAAAAAAAATTTCAAAAATTTTGAAAAAAAATTTCAAAAATTTGAAAAAAATTTCAAAAATTTTGAAAAAAATTTAAAAAAATTTGAAAAAAATTTAAAAATTTTGAAAAAAATTTAAAAAAATTTTGAAAAAAAATTTCAAACATTTTGAAAAAAAAATTCAAAAATTTTGGAAATAAAATTCAAAAATTTTGAAAAAAATTTCAAAAATTTTCTGACAGAGAATTCTTCCAAACTTATTTTAATACATATGGGTTACTCGCTCACACACACACATACACGCGCGTAAACAGTAAAGCGACATGACGCGACGTCGACGTCGGCGTCAACTGCCTAAAGCAGCGCGCCAGGCTGCTGCTCGTACCAAGCATTTGTACTGAAAACGTTGACTTGAATAACTTCTGTGATATTTCTCCGATCGGATTGTAATTTAAAGGATACGTTCATATTGTATTCAGCTTTACGTATACCGAAGCAGAACGTTATAAGTTTAATTCTTTGCTTGATAATCACCAATTACTGATTTACGGGGGCGGTGGGCGTGGTACCCGAAATTTGAAAACGACGTTTACTGCCTAGGATATACAGGAATCTTCATGCCAAATTTGGAGGGTCTAGCTTTCTTAATAGCTGAGAATCAGACGCTCATACAGACGGACAGACAGACAGACGGTCAGACGGACAGACGGACAGACAGACATGGCTAGATCGACTCGGCTGGTGATCTTGAGTAAGAATATATATACTTTATAGGGTCACAGATATCTCCTTCTGCCTGTTACGCACATTCCGAACAAACCTAATAGACCATGTATTTTTTTAAAATCCATGGCCTAAAAAATTTCAAAAATTTTGCAAAAAAAAATTTCAAAAACTTTGAAAAAAATTTAAAAAATTTAAAAAAATTTTGAAAAAAAATTTAAAAATTTTTTGAAAAAAAAATTTAAAAAAATTTTGAAAAAAAAATTTCAAAAATTTTGAAATCAAAAATTTTGCAAAAATTTTGAAAAAAAAATTCAAAAAATTTTGGAAATAAAAAATTCAAAAATTTTGAAAAAAAAATTTCAAAAATTTTGAAAAAAATTTCAAAAATTTTGAAAAAAAATTTCAAAAATTTTGAAAAAAAAAAAATTTATTTTGAAAAAATTTAATTTCAAAAAATTTTGAAAAAAAATTTCAAAAATTTTGAAAAAAAAAATTTCAAAAATTTTGAAAAAAATTTCAAAAATTTTGAAAAAAAAATTTCAAAAAATTTTGAAAAAAAATTTCAAAAATTTTGAAAAAAAATTTCAAAAATTTTGAAAAAAATTTCAAAAAATTTTGAAAAAAAATTTCAAAAATTTTGAAAAAAAAATTTCAAAAATTTTGAAAAAAAATTTCAAAAAATTTTGAAAAAAAATTTCAAAAATTTTGAAAAAAAAATTTCAAAAATTTTGAAAAAAAATTTCAAAAATTTTGAAAAAAAATTTCAAAAATTTTGAAAAAAAAATTTCAAAAATTTTGAAAAAAATTTCAAAAATTTTGAAAAAAAATTTCAAAAATTTTGAAAAAAAATTTCAAAAATTTTGAAAAAAAATTTCAAAAATTTTGAAAAAAAAATTTCAAAAATTTTGAAAAAAAAATTTCAAAAATTTTGAAAAAAAAATTTCAAAAATTTTGAAAAAAAATTTCAAAAATTTTGAAAAAAAATTTCAAAAAATTTTGAAAAAAAAAATTTCAAAAATTTTGAAAAAAAATTTCAAAAATTTTGAAAAAAAATTTCAAAAATTTTGAAAAAAAATTTCAAAAATTTTGAAAAAAAAATTTCAAAAATTTTGAAAAAAAAATTTCAAAAAATTTTGAAAAAAAATTTCAAAAATTTTGAAAAAAAAATTTCAAAAATTTTGAAAAAAAATTTCAAAAAATTTTGAAAAAAAATTTCAAAAATTTTGAAAAAAAAATTTCAAAAAATTTTGAAAAAAAATTTCAAAAAATTTTGAAAAAAAATTTCAAAAATTTTGAAAAAAAATTTCAAAAATTTTGAAAAAAAATTTCAAAAATTTTGAAAAAAAAATTTCAAAAAATTTTGAAAAAAAAATTTCAAAAATTTTGAAAAAAAATTTCAAAAAATTTTGAAAAAAAAATTTCAAAAATTTTGAAAAAAATTTCAAAAATTTTGAAAAAAAAATTTCAAAAAATTTTGAAAAAAAATTTCAAAAATTTTGAAAAAAAATTTCAAAAATTTTGAAAAAAAATTTCAAAAATTTTGAAAAAAAATTTCAAAAATTTTGAAAAAAAATTTCAAAAATTTTGAAAAAAAATTTCAAAAATTTTGAAAAAAAAATTTCAAAAATTTTGAAAAAAAAATTTCAAAAATTTTGAAAAAAAAATTTCAAAAAATTTTGAAAAAAATTTCAAAAATTTTGAAAAAAAAATTTCAAAAATTTTGAAAAAAAATTTCAAAAAATTTTGAAAAAAAATTTCAAAAATTTTGAAAAAAAATTTCAAAAATTTTGAAAAAAAAATTTCAAAAAATTTTGAAAAAAAATTTCAAAAAATTTTGAAAAAAAATTTCAAAAATTTTGAAAAAAAATTTCAAAAATTTTGAAAAAAAAATTTCAAAAATTTTGAAAAAAAATTTCAAAAATTTTGAAAAAAAAATTTCAAAAAATTTTGAAAAAAAATTTTCAAAAAATTTTGAAAAAAAAATTTCAAAAATTTTGAAAAAAAAATTTCAAAAATTTTGAAAAAAAATTTCAAAAATTTTGAAAAAAAATTTCAAAAATTTTGAAAAAAAATTTCAAAAAATTTTGAAAAAAAATTTCAAAAATTTTGAAAAAAAAATTTCAAAAATTTTGAAAAAAAATTTCAAAAATTTTGAAAAAAAATTTCAAAAATTTTGAAAAAAAATTTCAAAAAATTTTGAAAAAAAAATTTCAAAAATTTTGAAAAAAAATTTCAAAAATTTTGAAAAAAAATTTCAAAAATTTTGAAAAAAAATTTCAAAAATTTTGAAAAAAAAATTTCAAAAAATTTTGAAAAAAAATTTCAAAAATTTTGAAAAAAAATTTCAAAAATTTTGAAAAAAAAATTTCAAAAATTTTGAAAAAAAATTTCAAAAATTTTGAAAAAAAATTTTGAAAAAAAATTTCAAAAATTTTGAAAAAAAATTTCAAAAATTTTGAAAAAAAATTTCAAAAAAATTTCAAAAAATTTTGAAAAAAAAATTTCAAAAATTTTGAAAAAAAAATTTCAAAAATTTTGAAAAAAAATTTCAAAAATTTTGAAAAAAAATTTCAAAAATTTTGAAAAAAAAATTTCAAAAAATTTTGAAAAAAAATTTCAAAAATTTTGAAAAAAATTTCAAAAAATTTTGAAAAAAAAATTTCAAAAATTTTGAAAAAAAATTTCAAAAATTTTGAAAAAAAATTTCAAAAATTTTGAAAAAAAATTTCAAAAATTTTGAAAAAAAATTTCAAAAAATTTTGAAAAAAAATTTCAAAAATTTTGAAAAAAAAATTTCAAAAATTTTGAAAAAAAATTTCAAAAAATTTTGAAAAAAAAATTTCAAAAATTTTGAAAAAAAATTTCAAAAATTTTGAAAAAAAATTTCAAAAATTTTGAAAAAAAATTTCAAAAATTTTGAAAAAAAATTTTCAAAAAATTTTGAAAAAAAAATTTCAAAAATTTTGAAAAAAAAATTTCAAAAAATTTTGAAAAAAAATTTCAAAAATTTTGAAAAAAAATTTCAAAAATTTCAAAAAATTTTGAAAAAAAATTTCAAAAATTTTGAAAAAAAATTTCAAAAATTTTGAAAAAAATTTCAAAAATTTTGAAAAAAAATTTCAAAAATTTTGAAAAAAAATTTCAAAAAATTTTCAAAAAATTTTGAAAAAAAAATTTCAAAAAATTTTGAAAAAAAATTTCAAAAATTTTGAAAAAAAATTTCAAAAAATTTTGAAAAAAAAATTTCAAAAATTTTGAAAAAAAATTTCAAAAAATTTTGAAAAAAAATTTCAAAAATTTTGAAAAAAAATTTCAAAAAATTTTGAAAAAAAAATTTCAAAAATTTTGAAAAAAAATTTCAAAAATTTTGAAAAAAAAATTTCAAAAATTTTGAAAAAAATTTCAAAAATTTTGAAAAAAAATTTCAAAAATTTTGAAAAAAAATTTCAAAAAATTTTGAAAAAAAATTTCAAAAATTTTGAAAAAAAAATTTCAAAAAATTTTGAAAAAAAATTTCAAAAATTTTGAAAAAAAAATTTCAAAAATTTTGAAAAAAAATTTCAAAAATTTTGAAAAAAAATTTTAAAAAATTTCAAAAATTTTGAAAAAAAAATTTCAAAAAATTTTGAAAAAAAATTTCAAAAATTTTGAAAAAAAAATTTCAAAAATTTTGAAAAAAAAATTTCAAAAATTTTGAAAAAAAATTTCAAAAATTTTGAAAAAAAAATTTCAAAAAATTTTGAAAAAAATTTCAAAAATTTTGAAAAAAAATTTCAAAAAATTTTGAAAAAAATTTCAAAAATTTTGAAAAAAAATTTCAAAAAATTTTGAAAAAAAATTTCAAAAATTTTGAAAAAAAATTTCAAAAATTTTGAAAAAAAAATTTCAAAAATTTTGAAAAAAAAATTTCAAAAAATTTTGAAAAAAAATTTCAAAAATTTTGAAAAAAAAATTTCAAAAAATTTTGAAAAAAAAATTTCAAAAATTTTGAAAAAAAATTTCAAAAATTTTGAAAAAAAATTTCAAAAATTTTGAAAAAAAATTTCAAAAAATTTTGAAAAAAAATTTCAAAAATTTTGAAAAAAAATTTCAAAAATTTTGAAAAAAAAATTTCAAAAAATTTTGAAAAAAAATTTCAAAAATTTTGAAAAAAAAATTTCAAAAATTTTGAAAAAAAATTTCAAAAATTTTGAAAAAAAATTTCAAAAATTTTGAAAAAAAATTTCAAAAATTTTGAAAAAAAAATTTCAAAAATTTTGAAAAAAAAATTTCAAAAATTTTGAAAAAAATTTCAAAAATTTTGAAAAAAAATTTCAAAAATTTTGAAAAAAAATTTCAAAAAATTTTGAAAAAAAATTTCAAAAAATTTTGAAAAAAAATTTCAAAAATTTTGAAAAAAAATTTCAAAAATTTTGAAAAAAAATTTCAAAAATTTTGAAAAAAAAATTTCAAAAATTTTGAAAAAAATTTCAAAAAATTTTGAAAAAAAATTTCAAAAAATTTTGAAAAAAAATTTCAAAAATTTTGAAAAAAAATTTCAAAAATTTTGAAAAAAAATTTCAAAAATTTTGAAAAAAAAATTTCAAAAAATTTTGAAAAAAAAATTTCAAAAAATTTTGAAAAAAAATTTCAAAAAATTTTGAAAAAAAATTTCAAAAATTTTGAAAAAAAAATTTCAAAAATTTTGAAAAAAAATTTCAAAAATTTTGAAAAAAAAATTTCAAAAATTTTGAAAAAAATTTCAAAAATTTTGAAAAAAAATTTCAAAAAATTTTGAAAAAAAAATTTCAAAAATTTTGAAAAAAAATTTCAAAAATTTTGAAAAAAAAAATTTCAAAAAATTTTGAAAAAAAAATTTCAAAAATTTTGAAAAAATAAATTCAAAAATTTTGAAAAAAAAATTTCAAAAATTTTGAAAAAAATTCAAAAATTTTGAAAAAAATTTCAAAAATGTTGAAAAAATTTCAAAAATTTTGAAAATTAAAATTTCAAAAATTTTGAAAAAAAATTTCAAAAATTTTGAAAAAAATTTCAAAATTTTTTGAAAAAAATTTCAAAATTTTGAAAAAAATTTCAAAAATTTTGAAAAAAGAATTTCAAAAATTTTGAAAAAAATTTCAAAAATTTTGAAAAAAAAATTTCAAAAATTTTGAAAAAAAATTAAAAAATTTCAAAAATTTTGAAAAAAATTTCAAAAATTTTGAAAAAATTCAAAAATTTTGAAAAAAAATTCAAAAAATTTGAAAAAAATTTCCAAAAATTTTGAAAAAAAATTTCAAAAATTTTGAAAAAAATTTCAAAATTTCAAAAATTTTAAAAAAAATTTCAAAAATTTTGAAAAAATTTCAAAAATTTTGAAAAAAAATTTCAAAAATTTTTGAAAAAAAATTTCAAAAAAAAAAAATTTCAAAAATTTGGAAAAAAACAAAAATTTTGAAAAAAACATCCAAAATTTTGAAAAAAATTTCAAAAATTTTGAAAAAAAATTTCAAAAATTTTGAAAAAAAATTAAAAAATTTTTGAAAAAAATTTCAAAAATTTTGAAAAAAAAAATTTTGAAAAAAAATTTCAAAAATTTTGAAAAAAATTCAAAAATTTTGAAAAAAATTTCAAAAATTTTGAAAAAAATTTCAAAAATTTTAAAAAAAATTTCAAAAATTTTGAAAAAAAATTTCAAAAATTTTGAAAAAAATTTTGAAAATTTTGAAAAAAAAAATTCAAAAATTAAAAAAATTTCAAAAATGTTGAAAAAAAATTCAAAAATTTTGAAAAAAAATTTCAAAAATTTTGAAAAAAATTTCAAAACTTTTGAAAAAAATTTCAAAAATTTTGAAAAAAATTTCAAAAATTTTGAAAAAAATTTCAAAAATTTTGAAAAAAATTTCGAAATTTCAAAAAATTTGAAAAAAATTTCAAAAATTTTGAAAAATAAATTCAAAAATTTAAAAAAAAATTTCAAAAATTTTGAAAAAAAATTTCAAAAATTTTGAAAAAAAATTTCAAAAATTTTGAAAAAATTTCAAAAATTTTGAAAAAAATTTCAAAAATTTTGAAAAAAAATTTCAAAAATTTTGAAAAAAATTTCAAAAATTTAAAAAAAAATTTCAAAAATTTTGAAAAAAAATTTTAAAAAAAAAAAATTTCAAAAATTTTAAAGAAAAATTTCAAAATTTTGAAAAAAAATTTCAAAAATTTTGAAAAAAATTTCAAAAATTTTAAAAAAAATTTGAAAAAAAAAAAAAATTTTAAAAAATTTCAAAAAAAAAATTTCAAAAATTTTGAAAAAAATTTCAAAAATTTTGAAAAAAATTTCAAAAATTTTGAAAAAAATTTCAAAAATTTTGAAAAAAAAAAAAATTTGAAAAATTTTGAAAAAATTTTTTAAAAAAAAAAAATTTTGAACAAAAATTTCAAAAATTTTGAAAAAAATTTCGAAAATTTCAAAAACTTTGAAAAAAATTTCAAAAATTTTGAAAAATAAATTCAAAAATTCTAAAAAAAATTTCAAAAATTTTGAAAAAAATTTCAAAAATTTTGAAAAAATTTTGAAAAAAAATTAAAATTTTCATAAAATTTTAAAAAAAAAATTTCAAAAATTTTGAAAAAAATTTCAAAAATGTTGAAAAAAATTTCAAAAATTTTGAAAAAAATTTCAAACATTTTGAAAAAAAATTTCAAAACTTTTGAAAAAAAATTTCAAAAATTTTGAAAAAATTTTGAAAAAAAATTTTGAAAAATATATTCAAAAATTTGAAAAAAAAAAAATTCAAAAATTTAAAAAAAAAATTCAAAAATTTTGAAAAAAAAATTCAAAAACTTTGAAAAAAAAAATTTCGAAAAATTTTGGAAAAAAAAAATTTCAAAAATTTTGAAAAAAATTTCAAAAAAATTTCAAAAATTTTGAAATAATTTTCAAAAAAAAATTCAAAAATTTTGAAAAAAATTTCAAAAATTTTGAAAAAAATTTCAAAAATTTTGAAAAAAATTTCAAAAATTTTGAAAAAAAATTCAAAAATTTTGAAAAAAAATTTCAAAAATTTTGAAAAAAAAATTTCAAAAATTTTGAACAAAATTTCAAAAATTTTGGAAAAAATTTCAAAAATTTTGAAAAAAATTTCAAAAATTTTGAAAAAAAAAATTTTGAAAAAAAAATTTCAAAAATATTGAAAACAAGTCGGAAAGGCTACAGTCGAGCGCGCCCGACTGTGGTATACCCACTACAACTATGCGAAGAAGAAAACACGTCTCACAGTCTCAAATTTGTTGTGACTATGAAAGTTGCACGTTGTTCCTATTAGATGTTGCCGCATTGCTTTCAGTGCTTTCCAATTAGAACTCATCAGAGTGCTTTAAATTATGAATGTGTAAAAGAGACGCCTATATAATGCTTCACATATTTGTTGAGAAATTTAATAATCCAACCAGATTTGTCGTTTATGTTGTACAAACATAGCTGTATGCTGCGAAATATGACTAAAATTTCCTTAAATATAGTAAAAACTTCGTTAACATTGATTTTAAATAAAGATAACGCATTTGCAAAAAAAAAATGAACAGAAAAAAAAAAAAAACAAAAAATTTTTTACCGACGTGAGGAGGTCTTGAACCTGAACCTCCAAAAAACCGGTATATGTAGTCTGCAACTATTACAGCTCTGCCATTAGCGCATTTTGAATTTAGACGGTAAAGTTGCATTATAAGACCACTCAGCTTGTCGTACAGGGCAAAAACAAATTATTATTGTGTCCGTGTGTGTGTGTGTAAGACAATACCAACTCACTCCCTTTAAAATTCTGTTTAATAAAATACATTTAAATACTAAACTTAAAATATTTTAAATGCTTGAAAAAAACCATCCATAAAAAACCCGCCTCGCACCTGGCTGTATTAGAACCCTTACCCTTCTGCACGACAGTCGGCGACCACATCCATTTAGCCGACAAGTCTATTACATAATTAACAAAAAATTGTAATCATGATCAGTGCAAATAATTTGGTACATACATTTTAAAAAAAAAGCTTGTCGCCGGAGTTGAACCTGGATCTTGCATATCTTACAATATAAAACAGACAAAAACACGTGGTCACATGGCACTACTATTTCCTTAATATCTTCCACATTTATAGTCCAATCTTACTGAAATTTTCACGAAACGTCCGCTAGATGGTATTTATAACGTATTTATAAAACTGTTGCTGTAAAGCTAATATTGCGGGTGTAATCAATTTTTTTCAATTTATGGGGGCGGGTGGAGGCGTGTAAAAAATCCAAAATAAACTTGATCAGCCTGCAGTAATAACACATGTTGTCACCAAATTTGGGAACTCTAGCTCTTATAATAGCTGAGATCCAGGTGTTCACACGGACGGACAGACAGACAGACGGACAGACGGACAGACGGACAGACGGACAGACGGACAGACGGACATGGCTATATCGACTCGGCTGTTGATACTGATTCAGAATATATATACTTTATGGGGTCGGAGATGTCTCCTTCTGCCTGTTACATACATTTTCGGAACGAACAAAGTTATAATACCCTTCTACTCTATGAGTAGCGGGTATAAAAATTTTAAAAAAATTAAAAAATTTTGAAAAAAATTTTCAAAAGATTTGAAAAAAAATTTCTTAAATTTTGAAAAAAAATTCCTAAAAATTTTGAAAAAAAAATTCAAAAATTTGAAAAAAATTTGAAAAAAAAAATTTCAAAAATTTTGAAAAAAAAATTTGAAAAATTTTGAAAAAAATTTTCAAAAATTTTGAAAAAAATTTCAAAAAATTTGAAAAAAATTTCTTAAATTATGAAAAAAAATTCAAAAATTTTGAAAAAAAATTCAAAAATTTTGAAAAAAAATTTCAAAAATTTTGAAAAAAATTTCAAAAATTTTGAAAAAATTTTTAAATTTTTATAAAAAAATTTCAAAAATTTTGAAAAAAAAGGTTTTTGAAAAAAATTTCAAAAATTTTGAAAAAAAAATTAAAAAATTTTGAAAAAAATTTTTGAAAAAAATTTCAAAAATTTTGAAAAAAATTTCAAAAATGTTGAAAAAATTTTCAAAAATTTTGAAAAAAAAAATTTCAAAAATTTGAAAAAAAATTTCTTAAATTTTGAAAAAAATTACAAAAATTTGAAAAAAAATTTCAAAAATTTTGAACAAAATTTCAAAAATTTCAAAAATTTTGAACAAAAATTTCAAAATTTTCAAAAATTTTGAAAAAATTTTAAAAATTAAATAAAATTCAAAAATGTTGAAAAAAATTGCAAAAATTTTGAAAAAATTTCAAAAACATTAAAAAAAATTTCAATAATTTTGAAAAAAAATTTCAAAAATTTTGAAAAAATTTCAAAAATTTTGAAAACAAATTTCAAAAATGTTGAAAAAATTTCAAAAATTTTGAAAAAAATTTCAAAACTTTTGAAAACAAGAAAGGAAGGCTACCTTCGGCTTGCCGAAGGTTTCATACCCTTGCAGTTATACAAGACATGGCATTTATTGAACAATTATAACAGTACATCGATTATATCATCCTCTTATAATTTCACATACTCAGCCTTCATTAGGCCGATCGTTGATCGTTAGTTCGATTTTGATGAAACTTTATTATTAAGGACACACTTAGATTTGGATGTGGTAAGCCTGATAGCTATATCTTGAAATATAACGAAAATCGGCCGATAGGCTCCATGACAGCTATACGATATATCGGTCCGATCTGGCCCGTTCCGACTTATTTAAAGAGGGCAGAAATAAAAAGCTTGTGAGCAAAGTTTCATGAAGATAGCTCAATAACTGGGGGACTAATTTGCGTTGCAACAGACAGACGGACTGACTGATTGTTCCTATAACAGCTATAGAATATAAACGTCTGAGATATTTAAATGGAAAAACTAAGGGCGGGCTACTGTATAACATTAAAAAGTATTGATAATGTGCGGTATTTCCAAAAACAAAACAGGTTTGCATACAAAAACCCCTGATTTCAGCCGATTGTTCCAATGGCAGCTATATGTTATAGTGGTCCGATTTTGATACAATTTTGACAGCACATTAAGAACGTAATAAGAATAAGATTTGCCAAATCTTGTTGCAATATCTTGAAAAAAGACAAAAATCGGCCGATAGCTTCTATGACAGCTATACGATATATCGGTCCGATCTGGCTCGTTCCGACTTATTTACAGCCTACAGCAATAAGAAGCTTGTGTGCCAAGTTTCATGAAGATAGCTCAAAAACTGAGAGACTAGTTTGCGTTGCAACAGACGGACGGACGGACGGACGGACGGACGGACGGACGGACGGACGGACGGACGGACGGACGGACGGACGGACGGACGGGACGGACGGACAGACGGACATCCATTTTTAGACTCCTCTGGTGATGCTGACTCAGAATATATATACTATATAGGGTCGGAGATGTCTCCTAAGGTGCGTTGCAAACTTCTGGCTAAAATTAATATACCCTCTGCAAGGGTATAAAAATTTCAAAAATTTTGAAAAAAAAAAATTGAACAAAAATTTTGAAAAAAAATTCAAAAATGTTGAAAAAAATTCAAAAATTTTGAAAAACAAAATTTTGAAAAAAAATTTCAAAAATTTTTAAAAAAATTTCAAAAATTTTTAAAAAAATTTCAAAAATTTTGAAAAAAAAAAATTCCAAAAAATTTTCAAAAAAAAAAAATTTCAAAAAATTTTGAAAAAAAATTCAAAAATTTTGAAAAAAAAATTGAGAACAAAAATTTCAAAAAATTTGAAAAAATTTGAAAAAATTTCGAAAATTTTGAAAAAAAATTTCAAAAATTTTGAAAAAAAATTTCAAAAATTTTGAAAAAATTTCAAAAATATTGAAAAAAAAATTCAAAAATTTTGAAAAAAAATTTCAAAAATGTTGAAAAAATTTTCAAAAACATTTCAAAAATTTTGAAATAAATTTCGAAAATTTTGAAAAAAATTTCAAAAATTTTGAAAAAAAATTTCAAAAATTTTGAAAAAAAATTTCAAAAATTTTGAACAAAATTTCAAAAATTTTGAAAAAAAATTTTAAAAATTTTGAAAAAAAATTTCAAAAAAATTTCAAAAATTTTGAAACAAATATCAAAAAATTTGAAAAAAAAATTTCAAAAATTTTGAAAAAAATTTCTTAAATTCTAAAAAAAATTTCAAAAAATTTGAAAAAAAATTAAAATTTTGAAAAAAAATTCAAAAATTTTGAAAAAAAATTTCAAAAAAATAAAAAATTTTAAAAATTTTGAAAAAATTTTCAAAAAAATTTTGAAAATTAAAAATTTCAAAAATTTTGAAAAAAAATTTCTTAAATTTTGAAAAAAAATTTAAAAAATTTTGAAAAAATTCTCAAAAATTTAAAAAAAAAATTTCAAAAACGTTGAAAAAAATTTCAAAAATTTTGAAAAAAAATTTCTTAAATTTTGAAAAAATTTCAAAAATTTTGAAAAAAAATTTCAAAAATTTTGAAAAAAATTTCAAAATTTAAAAAAAATTTCAAAAATTTTAAAACAAATTTTAAAAATTATGAAAAAAAATTTCAAAAATAATGAAAAAAATTTTAAAAATTTTGAAAAAAAATTTCAAAAATTTTGAAAAAAAAATTTCAAAAAAATTTCAAAAATTTTGAAAAAATTTCAAAAATTTCAAAAATTTTGAAAAAAAATTTCAAAAATTTGAAAAAAAAAATTTTCAAAAATTTTGAAAAAAAAAAATTTCATAAATTTTGAAAAAAAATTTCAAAAATTTTGAAAAAAAATTCAAAAATTTGGAAAAAAAATTTCAAAAATGTTGAAAAAAATTTCAAAAATTTTGAAAAAAAAATTTCTTAAATTTTGAAAAAATTTCAAAAATTTTGAAAAAAAAATTTCAAAAATTTTGAACAAAATTTCAAAAATTTCAAAAATTTTGAAAACAAATTTTAAAAAAATATGAAAAAAAATTCAAAAATAATGAAAAAAATTTTAAAAATTTTGAAAAAAATTTTGAAAAAAATTTCAAACATTTTGAAAAAAATTTCAAAAATTTTGAAAAAAATTTCAAAAATTTTGAAAAAAAATTTTTAAAATTTTAAAAAAATTTTTCAAAATATTTGAAAAAAAATTTTTCAAAATATTTAAAAAAAAAAATTTCAAAAATTTTGAAAAAAAAAAATTTTGAAAAAAATTTCAAAAATTTTGAAAAAAATTTCAAAAATTTAAAAAAAAAATTTTAAATGTTTTGAAACAAATTTCAAAAATTTTGAAAAAAATTTCAAACATTTTGAAAAAAATTTCAAACATTTTGAAAAAAAATTTTAAAAATTTTGAAAAAAAAATCTAAATTTTTAAAAAAAAAATTTAAAAAATTTTGAAAAAAAAATTTAAAAAATTTTGAAAAAAAAATTTCAAAAATTTTGAAAAAAATTTCATAAATTTAAAAAAACAAAGAAAGCAAGGCTACCTTTGGCTTGCCGAAGGTTTTATACCCTTGCAGTTAGACAAAATATAAAATATCTTTGGATTGCTGCTGGTTTCTGTGGTATTTATTGAAGAATTATAACAGTACATCGATTATATGAACCTCTTATAATTTCGAATACTCAGCCTCCTCACCACGGCAAGGTCGCAATCCTCGAGGAGGAATATTTACAATACATTAAACAACATTGCACATATATTCTTTATTTACAATAATAAAATAAATTAATTAACTAAATATTTAAAAATAAATTATTAAATTAGTGTTTATAGCTAAGGAACACGCCGTCATGGTGACTATATGGAGTTTGATAAGTGATTGCGGCAGCACCGCTTACTGTGTTATCACAAAATATCCAATCAATTTGAGTTAAATGTTTTGTTGTTGGCACATTTTGTTGTTATTATTTAAAGTTATAAGTTATAAAAGTTCGATTTGGATGTGGTAAGCCTGATAGCCGACTTATTTAAAGAGGGCAGAAATAAAAAGCTTGTGAGCAAAGTTTCATGATGATAGCTCAATAACTGGGGGACTAATTTGCGTTGCAACAGACAGACGGACTGACTGATTGTTCCTATAACAGCTATAGAATATAAACGTCTGAGATATTTATATGGAAAAACAAAGGGCGGGTTACTGTATAACATTAAAAGGTATTGATAATGTGCGGTATTTCCAAAAACAAAACAGGTTTGCATACAAAAACTCTGATTTCAGCCGATTGTTCCTATGGCAGCTATATGTTATAGTGGTCCGATTTTGATACAATTTTGACAGCACATTAAGAACGTAATAAAAATAAGATTTGCTAAATCTTGTTGCAATAACTTGAAAAACAACAAAAATCGGCCGATAGCTTCTATGACAGCTATACGATATATCGGTCCGATCTGGCTCGTTCCGACTTATTTACAGCCTACAGCAATAAGAAGCTTGTGTGCCAAGTTTCATGAAGATAGCTCAAAAACTGAGAAACTAGTTTGCGTTGCAACAGACGGACGGACGGACGGACGGACGGACGGACAGACGGACATCCATTTTTCGACTCCTCTGGTGATGCTGATTCAGAATATATATACTTTATAGGGTCGGAGATGTCTCCTAAGGTGCGTTGCAAACTTCTGGCTAAAATTAATATACCCTCTGCAAGGGTATAAAAATTTCAGAAATCTTAAAAAAATTTTCAAAAATTTTGAAAAAATTTTTAAAAATTTTGAAAAACAAGAAAGCAAGGCTACCTTCGGCTTGCCGAAGGTTTTATACCCTTGCAGCTATACACAATATAAAATATCTTTGGATTGCTGCTGGTTTCTGTGGTATTTATTGAAGAATTATAACAGTACATCGATTATATGAACCTCTTATAATTTCGAATACTCAGCCTCCTCACCATGGCAAGGTCGCAATCCTCGAGGAGGATTAAACAACATTGCACATATATTCTTTATTTACAATAATAAAATAAATTAATTAACTAAATATTTAAAAATAAATTATTAAATTAGTGTTTATAGCTAAGGAACACGCCGTCATGGTGACTTTATGTAGTTTGATAAGTGATTGCGGCAGCACCGCTTACTGTGTTATCACAAAATATCCAATCAATTTGAGTTAAATGTTTTGTTGTTGGCACATTTTGTTGTTATTATTTAAAGTAGACTCGAGCTGATCAGTGGTTGTTGATCGTCAAATGTTAAAATCTCCCAATTTTGTATTATTTTCAGCTGACGTTAGCCTTTTAACATCATTTCTGATATTATTTCGAAACCTTGTAATAGGAAAAGCTGGATTCCTATAAACAACTATGACTATGGTATGCAAGTATTTAAATGTTATGGACTGGTATATATTTCTTACATTATCAACTGTAACTGTTTCATATAAGAATTTTATGTTTTCCGATATATTTTATTTTGCATATATCAGTATACAATTCTTAGAAACAGCATTTGGTCGAATGTTTTTGTGTTGTTAAGGATCTGTTGGTCATAAAATCTAAATTTGGAAAGTTCTCTTTCAAAAATGCATTTGAATAACAGCTATATGATTTTTTGTTTAACAGCTACATGTAATAGTACTCAGATTTCCATAAAATTGCAACAAGAACCTTCATTAGGCCGATCGTTGATCGTTATAAGTTATAAAAGTTCGATTTGGATGTGGTAAGCCTGATAGCTATATCTTGAAATATAACGAAAATCGGCCGATAAGCTCCATAACAGCTATACGATATTTCAGTCCGATCTGGCCCGTTCCGACTTATTTAAAGAGGGCAGAAATAAAAAGCTTGTAAGCAAAGTTTCATGATGATAGCTCAATAACTGGGGGACTAATTTGCGTTGCAACAGACAGACGGACTGACTGATTGTTCCTATAACAGCTATAGAATATAAACGTCTGAGATATTTATATGGAAAAACAAAGGGCGGGTTACTGTATAACATTAAAAGGTATTGATAATGTGCGGTATTTCCAAAAACAAAACAGGTTTGCATACAAAAACTCTGATTTCAGCCGATTGTTCCTATGGCAGCTATATGTTATAGTGGTCCGATTTTGATACAATTTTGACAGCACATTAAGAACGTAATAAGAATAAGATTTGCCAAATCTTGTTGCAATATCTTGAAAAACAACAAAAATCGGCCGATAGCTTCTATGACAGCTATACGATATATCGGTCCGATCTGGCTCGTTCCGACTTATTTACAGCCTACAGCAATAAGAAGCTTGTGTGCCAAGTTTCATGAAGATAGCTCAAAAACTGAGAAACTAGTTTGCGTTGCAACAGACGGACGGACGGACGGACATCCATTTTTCGACTCCTCTGGTGATGCTGATTCAGAATATATATACTTTATAGGGTCGGAGATGTCTCCTAAGGTGCGTTGCAAACTTCTGGCTAAAATTAATATACCCTCTGCAAGGGTATAAAAATTGCAAAAATTTTGAAAAAAATTTCAAAAACATTGAAAAAAATTTCAAAAATTTAAAAAAAATTTCACAAATTTTGAAAAAAAAAATTCAAAAATTTTGAAAAAAATTTCAAAAATTTTGAAAAAAATTTCAAAAAATTTTGAAAAAAAAATTTGAAAATTTTGAAAAAAAAATTTCAAAAATTTTGAAAAAAAAATTTTGAAAAAAAATTTCAAAAATTTTGAAAAAAAAATTTTGAAAAAAAATTTCAAAAATTTTGAAAAAAAAAATTTCAAAAATTTAAAAAAAATTTCCAAAATTTTGAAAAAATTTCAAAAAAAAATTTTGAAAAAAAATTTAAAAAATTTTGAAAAAAATTTTAAAAATTTTGAAAAAAAAAAATTCAAAAATTTTGAAAAAAAATTTCAAAAATTTTGAAAAAAAATTTCAAAAATTTTGAAAAAAAATTTCAAAAATTTTGAAAAAAAATTTTGAAAAACAAAATTTTGAAAAAAAATTTTAAAAATTTTGAAAAAAATTCAAAAATTTTGAAAAAAAATTTCAAAAATTTTGAAAAAATTTCAAAAATTTTGAAAAAAATTTCAAAAATTTTGAAAAAAAATTTCAAAAATTTTGAAAAAAAATTTCAAAAATTCTAAAAAAAATTTCAAAAAATTTGTAAAAAAATTTTGAAAAAAATTTCAAAAATTTTGAAAAAAATTTTTTAAATCAAAAATTTTGAAAAAAAAAATTCAAAAATTTTGAAAAAAAATTTCAAAAATTTTGAACAAAATTTCAAAAATTTGAAAAAAATTTTAAAAATTTTGAAAAAAAAAATTTCAAAAATTTATGAAAAAAATTTCAAAAATTTTGAAAAAAATTTGAAAAAAAAAAAATTCAAACATTTTGAAAAAAATTTCAAAAATTTTGAAAAAATTTCAAAAATTTTGAAAAAAATTTAAAATGTTTTGAAAAAAATTTCAAAAATTTTAAAAAAAATTTCAAACATTTTAAAAAAATTTCAAACATTTTGAAAAAAATTTTTAAAAAAAAAAAATTTAAAAAATTTTGAAAAAAAAAATTTAAAAAATTTGAAAAAAAATTTCAAAAATTTTGAAAAAATTTCATAAATTTAAAAAAAACAAGAAAGCAAGGCTACCTTTGGCTTGCCGAAGGTTTTATACCCTGCAGTTAGACAAAATATAAAATATCTTTGGATTGCTGCTGGTTTCTGTGGTATTTATTGAAGAATTATAACAGTACATCGATTATATGAACCTCTTATAATTTCGAATACTCAGCCTCCTCACCACGGCAAGGTCGCAATCCTCGAGGAGGAATATTTACAATACATTAAACAACATTGCACATATATTCTTTATTTACAATAATAAAATAAATTAATTAACTAAATATTTAAAAATAAATTATTAAATTAGTGTTTATAGCTAAGGAACACGCCGTCATGGTGACTATATGGAGTTTGATAAGTGATTGCGGCAGCACCGCTTACTGTGTTATCACAAAATATCCAATCAATTTGAGTTAAATGTTTTGTTGTTGGCACATTTTGTTGTTATTATTTAAAGTTATAAGTTATAAAAGTTCGATTTGGATGTGGTAAGCCTGATAGCTATATCTTGAAATATAACGAAAATCGGCCGATAGGCTCCATAACAACTATACGATATTTCAGTCCGATCTGGCCCGTTCCGACTTATTTAAAGAGGGCAGAAATAAAAAGCTTGTGAGCAAAGTTTCATGATGATAGCTCAATAACTGGGGGACTAATTTGCGTTGCAACAGACAGACGGACTGACTGATTGTTCCTATAACAGCTATAGAATATAAACGTCTGAGATATTTATATGGAAAAACAAAGGGCGGGTTACTGTATAACATTAAAAGGTATTGATAATGTGCGGTATTTCCAAAAACAAAACAGGTTTGCATACAAAAACTCTGATTTCAGCCGATTGTTCCTATGGCAGCTATATGTTATAGTGGTCCGATTTTGATACAATTTTGACAGCACATTAAGAACGTAATAAAAATAAGATTTGCTAAATCTTGTTGCAATATCTTGAAAAACAACAAAAATCGGCCGATAGCTTCTATGACAGCTATACGATATATCGGTCCGATCTGGCTCGTTCCGACTTATTTACAGCCTACAGCAATAAGAAGCTTGTGTGCCAAGTTTCATGAAGATAGCTCAAAAACTGAGAAACTTTAGTTTGCAACAAGACGGACGGACGGACGGACGGACGGACGGACAGACGGACATCCATTTTTCGACTCCTCTGGTGATGCTGATTCAGAATATATATACTTTATAGGGTCGGAGATGTCTCCTAAGGTGCGTTGCAAACTTCTGGCTAAAATTAATATACCCTCTGCAAGGGTATAAAAATTTCAAAAATTTTGAAAAAAAATTTCAAAAATTTTGAAAAAAAATTTCAAAAATTTTAAAAAAAATTTCAAAAATTTTGAAAAAATTTTGAAAAAAAATTTTGAAAAAATTCAAAAATTTTGAAAAAAACATCAAAAATTTTGAAAAAAAATTTCAAAAATTTTGAAAAAAAAAATTTCAAAAATTTTGAAAAAAATTTCAAAAATTTTGAAAAAAAATTTCAAAATTTTGAAAAAATTTCAAAAATTTTGAAAAAAATTCAAAAATTTTGAAAAAAATTTCAAAAATTTTGAAAAAAAATTTCAAAAATTTTGAAAAAAAATTTCAAAAATTTTGAAAAAAAATTTTGAAAAAATTTCAAAAATTTTGAAAAAAAATTTCAAAAATTTTGAAAAAAATTTCAAAAATTTTGAAAAAAAATTTCAAAAATTTTGAAAAAAAAATTTCAAAAATTTCAAAAAATTTTGAAAAAAAATTTCAAAAATTTTGAAAAAAATTTCAAAAATTTTGAAAAAAATTTCAAAAATTTTTGAAAAATTTTGAAAAAAATTTCAAAAATTTTGAAAAAAAAATTTTGAAAAATTTCAAAAATTTTGAAAAAAAAATTTCAAAAATTTTGAAAAAAATTTCAAAAATTTTGAAAAAAAAAAATTTCAAAAATTTTGAAAAATTTGAAAAATTTCAAAAATTTTGAAAAAATTTCAAAAATTTTGAAAAAAAAAAATTTCAAAAATTTTGAAAAAAATTTCAAAAATTTTGAAAAAATTTCAAAAATTTTTGAAAAAAATTAAAAAATTTCAAAAAATTTCAAAAATTTTGAAAAAAAATTTCAAAAATTTTGAAAAAATTTTAAAAAATTTGAAAAAAAATTTCAAAAAATTTTAAAAAAATTTCATTAAAATTTTGAAAAAAATTTCAAAAATTTTGAAAAAATTTCAAAAATTTTAAAAAAAAATTCAAAAATTTTGAAAAAAATTTCAAAAATTTTGAAAAAAAATTTCAAAAATTTTGAAAAAAAATTTCTAAAATTTTGAAAAAAATTTCAAAAATTTTGAAAAAAATTTCAAAAATTTTGAAAAAAAATTTCAAAAATTTTGAAAATTTCAAAAATTTTGAAAAAAATTTCAAAAATTTGAAAAAAATTTCAAAAATTTTAAAAAAAATTTCAAAAATTTTGAAAAAAAATTTCAAAAATTTTGAAAAAAATTTCAAAAATTTTGAAAAATTAAAATTTCAAAATTTTGAAAAAATTCAAAAAATTTTGAAAAAAATTTCAAAAATTTCAAAAATTTTGAAAAAAAAATTTCTAAAATTTTGAAAAAAAATTTCAAAAATTTTTGAAAATTTTCAAAATTTTTGAAATAAAAAATTTCAAAAATTTTGAAAAAAATTTCAAAAATTTTGAAAAAAATTTCAAAATTTTGAAAAAAAATTTCAAAAATTTTGAAAAAAAATTCAAAATTTTGAAAAAAAACAAAAATTTTGAAAAAAATTCAAAATTTCAAAATTTTGAAAAAAAATTTCAAAAATTTTAAAAAATTTCAAAAATTTTGAAAAAAAATTTCAAAAATTTTTGAAAAAAATTTCAAAAATTTTGAAAAAAATTTCAAAAATTTTGAAAAAATTTCAAAAATTTTGAAAAAAAATTTCAAAAATTTTGAAAAAAAATTTCAAAAAATTTTGAAAAAAAATTTCAAAAAATTTTGAAAAAAAATTTCAAAAATTTTGAAAAAAAAATTTTCAAAAATTTTGAAAAAAATTTCAAAAAATTTTGAAAAAAATTTCAAAAATTTTTGAAAAAAAATTTCAAAAATTTTTGAAAAAAAATTTCAAAAATTTTGAAAAAAAATTTCAAAAATTTTGAAAAAAAATTTCAAAAATTTTGAAAAAAATTTCAAAAATTTTGAAAAAAAATTTCAAAAATTTTGAAAAAAAAATTTCAAAAATTTTGAAAAAAAATTTCAAAAATTTTGAAAAAAAAATTTCAAAAATTTTGAAAAAAAATTTCAAAAATTTTGAAAAAAAATTTCAAAAATTTTGAAAAAAAAATTTCAAAAATTTTGAAAAAAAATTTCAAAAATTTTGAAAAAAAATTTCAAAAATTTTGAAAAAAAATTTCAAAAATTTTGAAAAAAAATTTCAAAAAATTTTGAAAAAAAATTTCAAAAATTTTGAAAAAAATTTCAAAAATTTTGAAAAAAAATTTCAAAAAATTTTGAAAAAAAAATTTCAAAAATTTTGAAAAAAAATTTCAAAAAATTTTGAAAAAAAATTTCAAAAATTTTGAAAAAAAATTTCAAAAATTTTGAAAAAAATTTCAAAAATTTTGAAAAAAATTTCAAAAATTTTGAAAAAAATTTCAAAAATTTTGAAAAAAAATTTCAAAAATTTTGAAAAAAATTTCAAAAATTTTGAAAAAAATTTCAAAAAATTTTGAAAAAAAATTTCAAAAATTTTGAAAAAAAATTTCAAAAATTTTGAAAAAAAAATTTCAAAAAATTTTGAAAAAAATTTCAAAAATTTTGAAAAAAAATTTCAAAAATTTTGAAAAAAAATTTCAAAAATTTTGAAAAAAAAATTTCAAAAATTTTGAAAAAAAATTTCAAAAATTTTGAAAAAAATTTTCAAAAAATTTTGAAAAAAAATTTTGAAAAAAATTTCAAAAATTTTGAAAAAAAATTTCAAAAATTTTGAAAAAAAATTTTCAAAAATTTTGAAAAAAAATTTCAAAAATTTTGAAAAAAAATTTCAAAAATTTTGAAAAAAAAATTTCAAAAATTTTGAAAAAAAATTTCAAAAATTTTTGAAAAAATTTTAAAAAAAATTTCAAAAATTTTGAAAAAAAATTTCAAAAAATTTTGAAAAAAAAAAAATTTTCAAAAAATTTTGAAAAAAAATTTCAAAAATTTTGAAAAAAATTTCAAAAATTTTGAAAAAAAATTTCAAAAAATTTTGAAAAAAAATTTCAAAAATTTTGAAAAAAAATTTCAAAAATTTTGAAAAAAATTTCAAAAATTTTGAAAAAAAATTTCAAAAATTTTGAAAAAAAATTTCAAAAATTTTTGAAAAAAATTTCAAAAATTTTGAAAAAAATTTCAAAAATTTTGAAAAAAATTTTAAAAAAATTTCAAAAATTTTGAAAAAAATTTCAAAAATTTTGAAAAAAATTTTCAAAAAATTTTGAAAAAAATTTCAAAAATTTTGAAAAAAAATTTCAAAAATTTTGAAAAAAAATTTCAAAAATTTTGAAAAAAAAATTTCAAAAATTTTGAAAAAAAATTTCAAAAATTTTGAAAAAAAATTTCAAAAATTTTGAAAAAAATTTCAAAAATTTTGAAAAAAAATTTCAAAAAATTTTGAAAAAAAATTTCAAAAATTTTGAAAAAAAATTTCAAAAATTTTTGAAAAAAATTTCAAAAATTTTGAAAAAAATTTCAAAAATTTTGAAAAAAAATTTCAAAAATTTTGAAAAAAAATTTCAAAAAATTTCAAAAATTTTGAAAAAAAATTTCAAAAATTTTGAAAAAAAATTTCAAAAATTTTGAAAAAAAATTTCAAAAATTTTGAAAAAAAATTTCAAAAAATTTTCAAAAAATTTTGAAAAAAAATTTCAAAAATTTTTGAAAAAAAATTTCAAAAATTTTGAAAAAAAATTTCAAAAATTTTGAAAAAAAATTTCAAAAATTTTGAAAAAAAATTTCAAAAATTTTGAAAAAAATTTCAAAAAATTTTGAAAAAAAAATTTCAAAAATTTTGAAAAAATTTCAAAAATTTTGAAAAAAAAATTTCAAAAAATTTTGAAAAAAAAATTTCAAAAATTTTGAAAAAAAATTTCAAAAATTTTGAAAAAAAATTTCAAAAATTTTGAAAAAAATTTCAAAAAATTTTGAAAAAAAATTTCAAAAATTTTGAAAAAAAATTTCAAAAATTTTGAAAAAAATTTCAAAAATTTTGAAAAAAATTTCAAAAATTTTGAAAAAAAATTTTC
Source organism: Zaprionus kolodkinae (assembly GCA_018901885.1). Taxonomy (NCBI): domain Eukaryota; kingdom Metazoa; phylum Arthropoda; class Insecta; order Diptera; family Drosophilidae; genus Zaprionus; species Zaprionus kolodkinae. Next base: position 30,388 of record JAEIFM010000293.1, on the reverse strand, counting down.
AAAAATTTTGAAAAAAAATTTTCAAAAATTTTGAAAAAAAATTTCAAAAATTTTGAAAAAAAAATTTTGAAAAAAATTTCAAAAATTTTGAAAAAAAATTTCAAAAATTTTGAAAAAAAAATTTCAAAAATTTTGAAAAAAAATTTCAAAAATTTTGAAAAAAAATTTCAAAAATTTTGAAAAAATTTCAAAAATTTTGAAAAAAATTTCAAAAATTTTGAAAAAAATTTCAAAAATTTTGAAAAAAAATTTCAAAAATTTTGAAAAAAAATTTCAAAAATTTTGAAAAAAAATTTCAAAAATTTTGAAAAAAAAATTTCAAAAATTTTGAAAAAAATTTCAAAAAATTTTGAAAAAAAATTTCAAAAATTTTGAAAAAAAATTTCAAAAATTTTGAAAAAAAATTTCAAAAATTTTGAAAAAAAATTTCAAAAATTTTGAAAAAAATTTCAAAAATTTTGAAAAAAAATTTCAAAAATTTTGAAAAAAAATTTCAAAAATTTTGAAAAAAAAATTTCAAAAATTTTGAAAAAAATTTCAAAAATTTTGAAAAAAAATTTCAAAAATTTTGAAAAAAAATTTCAAAAAATTTTGAAAAAAAATTTCAAAAATTTTTGAAAAAAAATTTCAAAAATTTTGAAAAAAAGATTTTCAAAAATTTTGAAAAAAATTTCAAAAATTTTGAAAAAAAATTTCAAAAATTTTGAAAAAAATTTCAAAAAATTTTGAAAAAAAATTTCAAAAATTTTGAAAAAAAAATTTCAAAAATTTTGAAAAAAATTTCAAAAATTTTGAAAAAAATTTCAAAAATTTTGAAAAAAAATTTCAAAAATTTTGAAAAAAAATTTCAAAAATTTTTGAAAAAAAAATTTTGAAAAAAAAATTTCAAAAATTTTGAAAAAAAATTTCAAAAAATTTTGAAAAAAAAATTTCAAAAATTTTGAAAAAAATTTCAAAAATTTTGAAAAAAAAATTTCAAAAAATTTTGAAAAAAAATTTCAAAAATTTTGAAAAAAATTTCAAAAATTTTGAAAAAAAATTTCAAAAATTTTGAAAAAAAATTTCAAAAATTTTGAAAAAAAATTTCAAAAATTTTGAAAAAAAATTTCAAAAATTTTGAAAAAAAAATTTTCAAAAAATTTTGAAAAAATTTCAAAAAATTTTGAAAAAAATTTCAAAAATTTTGAAAAAAAATTTCAAAAATTTTGAAAAAAATTTCAAAAATTTTGAAAAAAAATTTCAAAAATTTTGAAAAAAAATTTCAAAAATTTTGAAAAAAAAATTTCAAAAAATTTTGAAAAAAATTTCAAAAATTTTGAAAAAAAATTTCAAAAAATTTTGAAAAAAATTTCAAAAATTTTGAAAAAAATTTCAAAAATTTTGAAAAAAAAATTTCAAAAATTTTGAAAAAAAAATTTCAAAAATTTTGAAAAAAAATTTCAAAAATTTTGAAAAAAAATTTCAAAAATTTTGAAAAAAATTTCAAAAAATTTTGAAAAAAAAATTTTCAAAAATTTTGAAAAAAAAATTTCAAAAATTTTGAAAAAAAAATTTCAAAAATTTTGAAAAAAAATTTCAAAAATTTTGAAAAAAAATTTCAAAAATTTTGAAAAAAAATTTCAAAAATTTTGAAAAAAATTTCAAAAATTTTGAAAAAAATTTCAAAAATTTTGAAAAAAAATTTCAAAAAATTTTGAAAAAAAATTTCAAAAAATTTTGAAAAAAAATTTCAAAAATTTTGAAAAAAAAATTTCAAAAATTTTGAAAAAAAATTTCAAAAAATTTTGAAAAAAAAATTTCAAAAATTTTGAAAAAAAATTTCAAAAATTTTGAAAAAAAATTTCAAAAATTTTGAAAAAAATTTCAAAAAATTTTGAAAAAAAATTTCAAAAATTTTGAAAAAAAAATTTCAAAAATTTTGAAAAAAAATTTCAAAAAATTTTGAAAAAAAATTTCAAAAATTTTGAAAAAAAATTTCAAAAATTTTGAAAAAAAATTTCAAAAATTTTTGAAAAAAATTTCAAAAATTTTGAAAAAAATTTCAAAAATTTTGAAAAAAAATTTCAAAAATTTTGAAAAAAAATTTCAAAAATTTTGAAAAAATTTCAAAAATTTTGAAAAAAAATTTCAAAAATTTTGAAAAAAAATTTCAAAAAATTTTGAAAAAAAAATTTCAAAAATTTTGAAAAAAATTTCAAAAAATTTTGAAAAAAAATTTCAAAAAATTTTGAAAAAAATTTCAAAAAATTTTGAAAAAAAATTTCAAAAATTTTGAAAAAAAATTTCAAAAATTTTGAAAAAAAATTTCAAAAATTTTGAAAAAAAATTTCAAAAATTTTGAAAAAAAATTTCAAAAATTTTGAAAAAAAAATTTCAAAAAATTTTGAAAAAAAATTTCAAAAATTTTGAAAAGAAAATTTCAAAAAATTTTGAAAAAAAAAATATTCAAAAAATTTTGAAAAAAAATTTCAAAAATTTTGAAAAAAAATTTCAAAAATTTTGAAAAAAAATTTCAAAAAATTTTGAAAAAAAAATTTCTAAAAATTTTGAAAAAAATTTCAAAAATTTTGAAAAAATTTCAAAAATTTTGAAAAAAAATTTCAAAAAATTTTGAAAAAAATTTCAAAAATTTTGAAAAAAATTTCAAAAATTTTGAAAAAAATTTCAAAAATTTTGAAAAAAAATTTCAAAAATTTTGAAAAAAAAATTTCAAAAAATTTTGAAAAAAAATTTTTGAAAAAAAATTTCAAAAATTTTGAAAAAAAATTTCAAAAATTTTGAAAAAAAATTTCAAAAATTTTGAAAAAAAATTTCAAAAATTTTGAAAAAAAATTTCAAAAATTTTGAAAAAAAATTTCAAAAAATTTTGAAAAAAAAATTTCAAAAATTTTGAAAAAAAAATTTCAAAAAATTTATGAAAAAATTTCAAAAATTTTGAAAAAAAATTTCAAAAAATTTTGAAAAAAAATCTTCAAAAAATTTTGAAAAAAAAATTTCAAAAATTTTTGAAAAAAAATTTCAAAAATTTTGAAAAAAAATTTCAAAAACTTTTGAAAAAAAATTTCAAAAAATTTTGAAAAAAATTTCAAAAAATTTCAAAAAATTTTGAAACAAAATTTTCAAAATTTTGAAAAAAATTTCAAAAAATTTTGAAAAAAAATTTCAAAAATTTTGAAAAAAATTTCAAAAAATTTTGAAAAAAAATTAAATTTGAAAAAAAATTTCAAAAATTTTGAAAAAAAATTTCAAAAATTTTGAAAAAAATTTCAAAAATTTTGAAAAAAATTTCAAAAATTTTGAAAAAAATTTCAAAAATTTTGAAAAAAATTTCAAAAATTTTGAAAAAAAATTTCAAAAATTTTGAAAAAAAATTTCAAAAATTTTGAAAAAAATTTCAAAAATTTTGAAAAAAAATTTTAAAAATTTTGAAAAAAATTTCAAAAATTTTGAAAAAAAATTTCAAAAATTTTGAAAAAAAAATTTCAAAAATTTTGAAAAAAAATTTCAAAAAATTTTGAAAAAAATTTCAAAAATTTTGAAAAAATTTCAAAAAATTTTGAAAAAAAACTTTCAAAAATTTTGAAAAAAAATTTTCAAAAATTTTGAAAAAAATTTTTCAAAAAATTTTGAAAAAAAATTTCAAAAAATTTTGAAAAAAAATTTTCAAAAATTTGAAAAAAAAACTTTAAAAAATTTTGAAAAAAATTTCAAAAAATTTTTGAAAAAAAATTTCAAAAATTTTGAAAAAATTTCAAAAATTTTGAAAAAAATTTCAAAAATTTTGAAAAAAATTTCAAAAATTTTGAAAAAAAATTTCAAAAATTTTGAAAAAAATTTCAAAAATTTTGAAAAAAAATTTTGAAAAAAATTTTCAAAAATTTTGAAAAAAAATTTCAAAAATTTTGAAAAAAAATTTCAAAAAATTTTGAAAAAAATTTCAAAAATTTTGAAAAAAAATTTTCAAAAATTTTGAAAAAAATTTCAAAAATTTTGAAAAAAAATTTCAAAAATTTTGAAAAAAAATTTCAAAAATTTTGAAAAAAATTTCAAAAATTTTAAAAAAAAAATTTCAAAAAATTTTGAAAAAAAATTTCAAAAATTTTGAAAAAAAATTTCGAAAAATTTCAAAAATTTTGAAAAAAAATTTCAAAAATTTTGAAAAAAAATTTCAAAAATTTTGAAAAAAAATTTCAAAAATTTTGAAAAAAAATTTCAAAAAATTTTGAAAAAAATTTCAAAAATTTTGAAAAAAATTTCAAAAATTTTGAAAAAAAATTTCAAAAATTTTGAAAAAAATTTCAAAAAATTTTGAAAAAAAATTTCAAAAATTTTGAAAAAATTTCAAAAATTTTGAAAAAAAATTTCAAAAATTTTGAAAAAAAATTTCAAAAAATTTTGAAAAAAAATTTCAAAAAATTTTGAAAAAAAATTTCAAAAAATTTTGAAAAAAAAATTTCAAAAAATTTTGAAAAAAAATTTCAAAAATTTTGAAAAAAATTTCAAAAAATTTTGAAAAAAAATTTCAAAAAATTTTGAAAAAAAATTTCAAAAATTTTGAAAAAAATTTCAAAAATTTTGAAAAAAAAATTTCAAAAATTTTGAAAAAAAATTTCAAAAATTTTGAAAAAAAATTTCAAAAATTTTGAAAAAAAATTTCAAAAATTTTGAAAAAAAAATTTCAAAAATTTTGAAAAAAAATTTCAAAAATTTTGAAAAAAAATTTCAAAAATTTTGAAAAAAAATTTCAAAAATTTTGAAAAAAAATTTCAAAAAATTTTGAAAAAAAATTTCAAAAATTTTGAAAAAAAATTTCAAAAAATTTTGAAAAAAAATTTCAAAAATTTTGAAAAAAAAATTTCAAAAATTTTGAAAAAAAAATTTCAAAAATTTTGAAAAAAAATTTGAAAAAATTTTCAAAAATTTTGAAAAAAATTTCAAAAATTTTGAAAAAAATTTCAAAAATTTTGAAAAAAAATTTCAAAAATTTTGAAAAAAAATTTCAAAAAATTTTGAAAAAAATTTCAAAAAATTTTGAAAAAAATTTCAAAAATTTTGAAAAAAATTTCAAAAAATTTTGAAAAAAATTTCAAAAATTTTGAAAAAAAAATTTCAAAAATTTTGAAAAAAATTTCAAAAAATTTTGAAAAAAAAATTTCAAAAAATTTTGAAAAAAAATTTCAAAAATTTTGAAAAAAATTCAAAAATTTTGAAAAAAAATTTCAAAAAAATTTTGAAAAAAAATTTCAAAAAATTTTGAAAAAAAATTTCAAAAATTTTGAAAAAAATTTCAAAAATTTTGAAAAAAAATTTCAAAAATTTTGAAAAAAAAATTTCAAAAAATTTTGAAAAAAAAATTTCAAAAATTTTGAAAAAAATTTCAAAAAATTTTGAAAAAAAAATTTCAAAAATTTTGAAAAAAAATTTTCAAAAATTTTGAAAAAAAAATTTCAAAAATTTTGAAAAAAAAATTTCAAAAATTTTGAAAAAAAATTTCAAAAATTTTGAAAAAAAAATTTCAAAAATTTTGAAAAAAAAATTTCAAAAATTTTGAAAAAAAATTTCAAAAATTTTGAAAAAAAATTTCAAAAATTTTGAAAAAAAATTTCAAAAATTTTGAAAAAAAAATTTCAAAAAATTTTGAAAAAAATTTCAAAAATTTTGAAAAAAAATTTCAAAAATTTTGAAAAAAAATTTCAAAAATTTTGAAAAAAAATTTCAAAAATTTTGAAAAAAATTTCAAAAATTTTGAAAAAAAATTTCAAAAATTTTTGAAAAAAATTTCAAAAATTTTGAAAAAAAATTTCAAAAATTTTGAAAAAAATTTCAAAAATTTTGAAAAAAAATTTTCAAAAATTTTGAAAAAAATTTCAAAAATTTTTGAAAAAAAATTTCAAAAATTTTGAAAAAAAATTTTAAAAAATTTCAAAAATTTGAAAAAATTTTAAAAATTATGAAAAAAAATTCAAAAATTATGAAAAAAATTTCAAAAATTTTGAAAAAAAATTTCAAAAATTTTGAAAAAAAATTTGAAAAAAATTTCAAAAATTTTGAAAAAAATTTCAAAAATTTCAAAAATTTTTGAAAAAAATTTCAAAAATTTGAAAAAAAATTTCAAAAATTTTGAAAAAAATTTCTTAAATTTTGAAAAAAAATTTCAAAAATTTTGAAAAAAAAATCAAAAATTTGGAAAAAAATTTCAAAAATGTTGAAAAAAATTTCAAAAATTTTGAAAAAAATTTCTTAAATTTTGAAAAAATTTCAAAAATTTTGAAAAAAAATTCAAAAATTTTGAACAAAATTTCAAAAATTTCAAAAATAATGAAAAAAAAAATTTCAAACATTTTGAAAAAAATTTCAAAAATTTTGAAAAAAATTTCAAAAATTTTGAAAAAAAAAATTTAAAAATTTTGAAAAAATTTTTCAAAAAATTTTTTCAAAATATTTGAAAAAAATTTCAAAAATTTGAAAAAAAAAATTTTGAAAAAATTTTCAAAAATTTTGAAAAAAATTTCAAAAATTTAAAAAAAAAAATTTAAAAAGTTTTGAAACAAATTTCAAAAATTTTGAAAAAAAATTTCAAACATTTTGAAAAAATTTCAAACATTTTGAAAAAAAATTTCAAAAATTTTGAAAAAAAAAATCTATTTTAAAAAAAAATTTCAAAAATTTTGAAAAAAAATTTAAAAAATTTCAAAAATTTTGAAAAAAAATTAAAATTTTGAAAAAAAGTTTCAGAAATCTTAAAAAAAATTTTCAAAAATTTTGAAAAAAAATTTTAAAAATTTTGAAAAACAAGAAAGCAAGGCTACCTTCGGCTTGCCGAAGGTTTTATACCCTTGCAGTTAGACAAAATATAAAATATCTTTGGATTGCTGCTGGTTTCTGTGGTATTTATTGAAGAATTATAACAGTACATCGATTATATGAACCTCTTATAATTTCGAATACTCAGCCTCCTCACCATGGCAAGGTCGCAATCCTCGAGGAGGATTAAACAACATTGCACATATATTCTTTATTTACAATAATAAAATAAATTAATTAACTAAATATTTAAAAATAAATTATTAAATTAGTGTTTATAGCTAAGGAACACGCCGTCATGGTGACTTTATGTAGTTTGATAAGTGATTGCGGCAGCACCGCTTACTGTGTTATCACAAAATATCCAATCAATTTGAGTTAAATGTTTTGTTGTTGGCACATTTTGTTGTTATTATTTAAAGTAGACTCGAGCTGATCAGTGGTTGTTGATCGGCAAATGTTAAAATCTCCTAATATTACCAATTTTGTATTATTTTCAGCTGACGTTAGCCTTTCAACATCATTTCTGATTTTATTTCGAAACCTTGTAATAGGAAAAGCTGGATTCCTATAAACAACTATGACTATTGTATGCAAGTATTTAAATGTTATGGACTGGTATATATTTCTTACATTAACAACTGTAACTGTTTCATATAAGAATTTTATGTTTTCCGATATATTTTATTTTGCATATATCAGTATACAATTCTTAGAAACAGCATTTGGTCGAATGTTTTTGTGTTGTTAAGGATCTGTTGGTCATAAAATCTAAATTTGGAAAGTTCTCTTTCAAAAATGCATTTGAATAACAGCTATATGATTTTTTGTTTAACAGCTACATGTAATAGTACTCAGATTTCCATAAAATTGCAACAAGAACCTTCATTAGGCCGATCGTTGATCGTTATAAGTTATAAAAGTTCGATTTGGATGTGGTAAGCCTGATAGCTATATCTTGAAATATAACGAAAATCGGCCGATAAGCTCCATAACAGCTATACGATATTTCAGTCCGATCTGGCCCGTTCCGACTTATTTAAAGAGGGCAGAAATAAAAAGCTTGTGATCAAAGTTTCATGAAGATAGCTCAATAACTGGGGGACTAATTTGCGTTGCAACAGACAGACGGACTGACTGATTGTTCCTACAACAGCTATAAAATATATACGTCTGAGATATTTGAATGGAAAAACTAAGGGCGGGTTACTGTATAACATTAAAAGGTATTGATAATGTGCGGTATTTCCAAAAACAAAACAGGTTTGCATACAAAAACTCTGATTTCAGCCGATTGTTCCTATGGCAGCTATATGTTATAGTGGTCCGATTTTGATACAATTTTGACAGCACATTAAGAACGTAATAAGAATAAGATTTGCCAAGTCTTGTTGCAATATCTTGAAAAACAACAAAAATCGGCCGATAGCTTCTATGACAGCTATACGATATATCGGTCCGATCTGGCTCGTTCCGACTTATTTACAGCCTACAGCAATAAGAAGCTTGTGTGCCAAGTTTCATGAAGATAGCTCAAAAACTGAGAAACTAGTTTGCGTTGCAACAGACGGACGGACGGACGGACATCCATTTTTCGACTCCTCTGGTGATGCTGATTCAGAATATATATACTTTATAGGGTCGGAGATGTCTCCTAAAGTGCGTTGCAAACTTCTGGCTAAAATTAATATACCCTCTGCAAGGGTATAAAAATTGCAAAAATTTTGAAAAAATTTCAAAAATTTTGAAAAATAAAATTCCAAAATTTTGAAAAAAATTTCAAAAATTTTGAAAAAAAATTTCAAAAATTTTGAAAAAAATTTCAAAAATTTTGAAAAAAATTTCAAAAATTTTGAAAAAAAACTCAAAAATTTGGAAAAAAAATTTCAAAATTTTGAACAAAATTTCAAAAATTTTGAAACAAATTTTAAAAATTATGAAAAAAAATTCAAAAATAATGAAAAAACAAGAAAGCAAGGCTACCTTCGGCTTGCCGAAGGTTTCATACCCTTTCAGTTATACAAAATATAAAATATCTTTGGATTGCTGCTGGTTTCTGTGGCATTTACTGAACAATTATAACAGTACATCGATTATATCAACCTCTTATAATTTCGAATACTCAGCCTCCTCACCACGGCAAGGTCGCAATCCTCGAGGAGGAATATTTACAATACCTTAAACAACATTGCACATATATTCTTTATTTTCAATAATAAAATAAATTAATTAACTAAATATTTTAAAATAAATTATTAAATTAGTAATTATAGCTAAGGAACACGCCGTCATGGTGACTATATGGAGTTTGATAAGTGATTTGATAAGTGTTTTGTTGTTGGCACATTTAACAATGGATATAAACCCTTATTATTTAAAGTAGACTCGAGCTGATCAGTGGTTGTTGATCGGCAAATGTTAAAATCTCCCAATATTACCAATTTTGTATTATTTTCAGCTGACGTTAGCCTTTTAACATCATTTCTGATTTCATTTCGAAACCTTGTAATAGGAAAAGCTGGATTCCTATAAACAACTATGACTATTGTATGCAAGTATTTAATTGTTATGGACTGTGGTAAGCCTGATAGCTATATCTTGAAATATAACGAAAATCGGCCGATAGGCTCCATAACAGCTATACGATATATCAGTCCGATCTGGCATGTTCCGACTTATTTAAAGAGGGCAGAAATAAAAAGCTTGTGATCAAAGTTTCATGAAGATAGCTCAATAACTGGTAATAAAGTATTGATAATGTGCGGTATTTCCAAAAACAAAACAGGATTGCATAGAAAAACTCAGATTTCAGCCGATTGTTCCTATGGCAGCTATATGTTATAGTGGTCCGATTTTGATACAAGTTTGACAGCATATTAAGAACGTAATAAAAATAAGATTTGCCAAATCTTGTTGCAATATCTTGAAAAACAACAAAAATCGGCCGATAGCTTCTATGACAGCTATACGATATATCGGTCCGATCTGGCTCGTTCCGACTTATTTACAGCCTACAGCAATAAGAAGCTTGTGTGCCAAGTTTCATGAAGATAGCTCAAAAACTGAGAGACTAGTTTGCGTTGCAACAGACGGACGGACGGACGGACGGACGGACGGACGGACGGACAGACGGACATCCATTTTCCGACTCTCCTGGTGATGCTGATTCAGAATATATATACTTTATAGGGTCGGAGATGTCTCCTAAGGTGCGTTGCAAACTTCTGGCTAAAATTAATATACCCTCTGCAAGGGTATAAATATCAAAAATTTTGAAAAAAAATTTCAAAAATTTTGAAAAAAAAAAAATTTGAAAAAAAATTTCAAAAATTTTGAAAAAAATTTCAAAAATTTCAAAAATTTTGAAAAAATTTCAAAAATTTTGAATAAAAAATTTCAAAAATTTTGAAAAAAAATTTCTTAAATTTTGAAAAAAAAATTTCAAAAATTTTGAAAAAAAAAATTCAAAAATTTGGAAAAAAATTTCAAAAATGTTGAAAAAAATTTCAAAAATTTTGAATAAAAAAATTTCAAAAATTTTGAAAAAAATTTCTTAAATTTTGAAAAAAATTTCAAAAATTTTGAAAAAAAATTCAAAAATTTGGAAAAAAATTTCAAAAATGTTGAAAAAATTTCAAAAATTTTGAAAAAAAATTTCTTAAATTTTGAAAAAATTTTAAAAAATTTTGAAAAAAAAATTCAAAAATTTTGAACAATATTTCAAAAATTTCAAAAATTTTGAAACAAATTTTAAAAATTATGAAAAAAAAATTCAAAAATAATGAAAAAAATTTCAAAAATTTTGAAAAAAATTTTTGAAAAAAACATTTCAAACATTTTGAAAAAAATTTCAAAAATTTTGAAAAAAATTCAAAAATTTTGAAAAAAAAATTTAAAAATTTTAAAAACAAGTCGGAAAGGCTACAGTCGAGCGCGCCCGACTGTGGTATACCCACTACAACTATGCGAAGAAAAACACGTCTCACAGTCTCAAATTTGTTGTGACTATGAAAGTTGCACGTTGTTCCTATTAGATGTTGCCGCATTGCTTTCAGTGCTTTCCAATTAGAACTCATCAGAGTGCTTTAAATTATGAATGTGTAAAAGAGACGCCTATATAATGCTTCACATATTTGTTGAGAAATTTAATAATCCAACCAGATTTGTCGTTTATGTTGTACAAACATAGCTGTATGCTGCGAAATATGACTAAAATTTCCTTAAATATAGTAAAAACTTCGTTAACATTGATTTTAAATAAAGATAACGCATTTGCAAAAAAAAAATGAACAGAAAAAAAAAAAAAAAAAAATTTTTTACCGACGTGAGGAGGTCTTGAACCTGAACCTCCAAAAAATCGGTATATGTAGTCTGCAACTATTACAGCTCTGCCATTAGCGCATTTTGAATTTAGACGGTAAAGTTGCATTATAAGACCACTCAGCTTGTCGTACAGGGCAAAAACAAATTATTATTGTGTCCGTGTGTGTGTGTGTAAGACAATACCAACTCACTCCCTTTAAAATTCTGTTTAATAAAATACATTTAAATACTAAACTTAAAATATTTTAAATGCTTGAAAAAAACCATCCATAAAAAACCCGCCTCGCACCTGGCTGTATTAGAACCCTTACCCTTCTGCACGACAGTCGGCGACCACATCCATTTAGCCGACAAGTCTATTACATAATTAACAAAAAATTGTAATCATGATCAGTGCAAATAATTTGGTACATAAATTTTAAAAAAAAAGCTTGTCGCCGGAGTTGAACCTGGATCTTGCATATCTTACAATATAAAACAGACAAAAACACGTGGTCACATGGCACTACTATTTCCTTAATATCTTCCACATTTATAGTCCAATCTTACTGAAATTTTCACGAAACGTCCGCTAGATGGTATTTATAACGTATTTATAAAACTGTTGCTGTAAAGCTAATATTGCGGGTGTAATCAATTTTTTTCAATTTATGGGGGCGGGTGGAGGCGTGTAAAAAATCCAAAATAAACTTGATCAGCCTGCAGTAATAACACATGTTGTCACCAAATTTGGGAACTCTAGCTCTTATAATAGCTGAGATCCAGGTGTTCACACGGACGGACAGACAGACAGACGGACAGACGGACAGACGGACAGACGGACAGACGGACATGGCTATATCGACTCGGCTGTTGATACTGATTCAGAATATATATACTTTATGGGGTCGGAGATGTCTCCTTCTGCCTGTTACATACATTTTCGGAACGAACAAAGTTATAATACCCTTCTACTCTATGAGTAGCGGGTTTTGAAAAATTTTCAAAATATTTGAAAAAAAAAAATTTTTCAAAATATTTGAAAAAAAAATTTCAAAAAAAATTTCAAAAATTTTGAAAAAATTTTAAAAATTTTGAAAAAAAAAATTCAAAAATTTTGAAAAAAATTTCAAAAAATTTGAAAAAAATTTCAAAAATTTTGAAAAAAAAAAATTTCAAAAAAAAAAAAATTTCAAAAATTTTGAAAAAAATTTCAAAATTTTGAAAAAAAATTTGAAAAAAATTTCAAAAAATTTCAAAAATTTTGAAAAAAAAAATCAAAAATTTGGAAAAAAATTTCAAAATTTTGAAAAAAAAATTTCAAAAATTTTGAAAAAAATTTCAAAAATTTTGAAAAAAAATTTTAAAAAATTTTGAAAAAAATAAAATTTTGAAAAATTTTGAAAAAAATTGAAAAAAAAATTTCAAAAATTATGAAAAAAAAATTTCAAAAATTTTGAAAAAAATTTCAAAAATTTTGAAAAAAAATTCAAAAATTTTGAAAAAAATTTCAAAAATTTTTGAAAAAAAATCAAAAATTTGAAAAAATTTCAAAAATTTTGAAAAAAATTTCAAAAATTTTGAAAAAAAAATAAAAATTTTGAAAAAAATTCAAAAATTTTGAAAAAAAAATTTCAAAAATTTTGAAAAAAAAAAAATTTAAAAAAATTTTGAAAAAAAAAAAATTTTCAAAAAATTTTGAAAAAAAATTTCAAAAATTTTGAAAAAAAAAATTTTAAAAAATTTTGAAAAAAAAAAATTTCAAAAATTTTAAAAAAAAAAATTTTGAAAAAAATTTCAAAAATTTTGAAAAAAAATTCAAAAATTTTGAAAAAAAATTTCAAAAATTTTGAAAAAAAAAAATTTCAAAAATTTTGAAAAAAAAAAATTTCAAAAATTTTGAAAAAAATTTCAAAAATTTTGAAAAAAATTTCAAAAATTTTGAAAAAAAAAATTTCAAAAATTTTAAAAAAAAAATTTGAAAAAATTTTGAAAAAATTTGAAAAAAAATTTCAAAAATTTTGAAAAAAATTTCAAAAATTTTTAAAAAAATTTCAAAAAATTTTGAAAAAAATTTCAAAAATTTTGAAAAAAAATCAAAATTTTTGAAAAAAATTTAAAATTTTGAAAAAAATTTCAAAAATTTTGAAAAAAAAATTTCAAAAATTTTTGAAAAAAAAATTTCAAAAAAATTTTGAAAAAAATTTCAAAAATTTTGAAAAAAAATTCAAAAAATTTGAAAAAAAAAATTTCAAAAATTTTGAAAAAAATTTCAAAAATTTTGAAAAAAAATTTCAAAAATTTTGAAAAAAAATTTTAAAAAAAAAAATTCAAAAATTTTGAAAAAAAAATTTCAAAAATTTTGAAAAAAAATTTCAAAAATTTTGAAAAAAAATTTCTAAAATTTTGAAAAAAAATTTCAAAAATTTTGAAAAAAATTTCAAAAATTTTGAAAAAAAAATTTCAAAAATTTTGAAAAAAATTTCAAAAAAATTTTGAAAAAAAATTTCAAAAATTTCAAAAAAAATTTCAAAAATTTTGAAAAAATTTTGAAAAATTTGAAAAAAAAATTTCAAAAATTTTGAAAAAAATTTCAAAAATTTTGAAAAAAAAATTTCAAAAATTTTGAAAAAAATTTCAAAAATTTTGAAAAAAAATTTCAAAAATTTTGAAAAAAAAAAATTTTCAAAAATTTTTGAAAAAAAAAATTTTGAAAAATTTTGAAAAAAAAAAAAATTTCAAAAATTTTGAAAAAAAATTTCAAAAAAAAAAAAAATTTCAAAAATTTTGAAAAAAATTTCAAAAATTTTGAAAAAAAAAAAAAAATTTCAAAAATTTTGAAAAAAAATTTCAAAAATTTTGAAAAAAATTTCAAAAAAAAAAATTTCAAAAAATTTCAAAAATTTTGAAAAAAAATTTCAAAAATTTTGAAAAAAAAATTTCAAAAATTTTGAAAAAAATTTCAAAAATTTTGAAAAAAAATTTCAAAAATTTTGAAAAAAAAAAATTTCAAAAATTTTGAAAAAAATTTCAAAAATTTTGAAAAAAATTTCAAAAATTTTGAAAAAAATTTCAAAAATTTTGAAAAAAAATTTCAAAAATTTTGAAAAAAATAAAATTTTGAAAAAATTTTCAAAATTTTGAAAAAAAATTTCAAAAATTTTGAAAAAAAAAAAAAATTTCAAAAATTTTGAAAAAAAAATTTCAAAAATTTTGAAAAAAATTTCAAAAATTTTGAAAAAAATTTCAAAAATTTTGAAAAAAATTTCAAAAATTTTGAAAAAAATTTCAAAAATTTTGAAAAAAAATTTCAAAAATTTTGAAAAAAAATAAAAATTTTGAAAAATTTTGAAAAAATTTCAAAAATTTTGAAAAAAAATTTCAAAAATTTTGAAAAAAAATTTCAAAAATTTTGAAAAAAATTTCAAAAATTTTGAAAAAAATTTCAAAATTTTTGAAAAAAATTTCAAAAATTTTGAAAAAAAAATTTCAAAAATTTTGAAAAAAATTTTAAAAAATTTCAAAAATTTTGAAAAAAATTTCAAAAATTTTGAAAAAAAATTTCAAAAATTTTGAAAAAAATTTTCAAAAATTTTGAAAAAAATTTTGAAAAATTTTGAAAAAAAATTTCAAAAATTTTGAAAAAAAATTTCAAAAATTTTGAAAAAAATTTAAAATTTTGAAAAAAAATTTCAAAAATTTTGAAAAAAAATTTCAAAAATTTTGAAAAAAATTTCAAAAATTTTGAAAAAAATTTCAAAAATTTTGAAAAAAATTTCAAAAAATTTTGAAAAAAATTTCAAAAATTTTGAAAAAAAAATTTCAAAAATTTTGAAAAAAAATTTCAAAAATTTTGAAAAAAAAATTTCAAAAATTTTGAAAAAAATTTCAAAAATTTTGAAAAAAAATTTCAAAAATTTTGAAAAAAAATTTCAAAAATTTTGAAAAAAATAAAATTTTGAAAAAATTTCAAAAATTTTGAAAAAAATTTCAAAAATTTTGAAAAAAAATTTCAAAAATTTTGAAAAAAAATTTTCAAAAATTTTGAAAAAAAAAAATTCAAAAATTTTGAAAAAAATTTCAAAAATTTTGAAAAAAAATTTCAAAAATTTTGAAAAAAATTTCAAAAAATTTGAAAAAAAAAATTCAAAAATTTTGAAAAAAAATTTCAAAAATTTTGAAAAAAAATTTCAAAAATTTTAAAAAAAATTCAAAAATTTTGAAAAAAAAATTTCAAAAATTTTGAAAAAAAATTTCAAAAATTTTGAAAAAAAATTTCAAAAATTTTGAAAAAAAATTTGAAAAAATTTCAAAAATTTTGAAAAAAATTTCAAAAATTTTGAAAAAAAAATTTCAAAAATTTTGAAAAAAAATTTCAAAAAATTTGAAAAAAATTTCAAAAATTTAAAAAAATTTCAAAAATTTTGAAAAAAAATTTCAAAAATTTTGAAAAAAATTTCAAAAATTTTGAAAAAAAATTTCAAAAATTTTGAAAAAAATTTCAAAAATTTTGAAAAAAAATTTCAAAAATTTTGAAAAAAAATTTCAAAAATTTTAAAAAAAATTTCAAAAATTTTGAAAAAAATTTCAAAAATTTTGAAAAAAAATTTCAAAAATTTTGAAAAAAAAATTTCAAAAATTTTGAAAAAATTTCAAAAATTTTGAAAAAAAAAAAATTTCAAAAATTTTGAAAAAAAAATTTCAAAAATTTCAAAAAAAAATTTGAAAAAAAATTTCAAAAAAATTTCAAAAATTTTGAAAAAAATTTCAAAAATGTTGAAAAAAATTTCAAAAAAATTTTGAAAAAAATTTCAAAAATTTTGAAAAAAAATTTCAAAAATTTTGAAAAAAAATTTCAAAAATTTTGAAAAAAATTTCAAAAATTTTGAAAAAAAAATTTCAAAAATTTTGAAAAAAAAAAAATTCAAAAATTTTGAAAAAAATTTCAAAAATTTGAAAAAAAATTTAAAAAAATTTGAAAAAAATTTCAAAAATTTTGAAAAAAATTTCAAAAATTTTGAAAAAAAAAAAATTTCAAAAATTTTGAAAAAAAATTTCAAAAATTTTGAAAAAAAATTTCAAAATTTTTAAAAAAAATTTCAAAAATTTTGAAAAAATTTCAAAAATTTCAAAAATTTTGAAAAAAAAAAAATTTCAAAAATTTTGAAAAAAAATTTCAAAAATTTTGAAAAAAAAAAATTTCAAAAATTTTGAAGAAAAATTTCAAAAATTTTGAAAAAAATTTCAAAAATTTTGAAAAAAATTTCAAAAATTTTGAAAAAAAAATTTCAAAAATTTTGAAAAAAAAAAAATTTCAAAATTTTTGAAAAAAAAATTTCAAAAATTTTGAAAAAAATTTCAAAAATTTTGAAAAAAAATCAAAAATTTTGAAAAAAAAAAATTCAAAAAAAAATTTCAAAAATTTGGAAAAAAATTTCAAAAATTTTGAAAAAAATTTCAAAAATTTTGAAAAAAAAAAAATTTCAAAAATTTTGAAAAAAAAAATTTCAAAAATTTTGAAAAAAATTTCAAAAATTTTGAAAAAAATTTCAAAAATTTTGAAAAAAATAAAAATTTTGAAAAAAAAATTTCAAAAATTTTGAAAAAAAATTTTAAAAATTTTGAAAAAAAATTTCAAAAATTTTTAAAAAAATTTTCAAAAATTTTGAAAAAAAATTTCAAAAATTTTGAAAAAAAAATTTTAAAAATTTTGAAAAAAATTTCAAAAATTTTGAAAAAAATTTCAAAAATTTTGAAAAAAATTTCAAAAATTTTGAAAAAAAATTTCAAAAATTTTGAAAAAAAATTTCAAAAAATTTTGAAAAAAATTTCAAAAATTTTGAAAAAAAAATTTCAAAAATTTTGAAAAAAATTTCAAAAATTTTGAAAAAAAATTTCAAAAATTTTGAAAAAAATTTCAAAAATTTTGAAAAAAATTTCAAAAATTTTGAAAAAAATTTCAAAAATTTTGAAAAAAATTTCAAAAATTTTGAAAAAAAATTTCAAAAATTTTGAAAAAAAAAAATTTCAAAAATTTTGAAAAAAAAAATTTCAAAAATTTTGAAAAAAATTTCAAAAATTTTGAAAAAATTTCAAAAATTTGAAAAAAATTTCAAAAATTTTGAAAAAAAAAAATTTCAAAAAATTTGAAAAAAAAAAAATTTCAAAAATTTTGAAAAAAAATTTCAAAAAAAATTTTGAAAAAAAATTTCAAAAATTTTGAAAAAAATTTCAAAAATTTTGAAAAAAAATTTCAAAAAATTTTGAAAAAAAATTTCAAAAAATTTTGAAAAAAATTTCAAAAATTTTGAAAAAAAATTTCAAAAATTTTGAAAAAAAATTTCAAAAATTTTGAAAAAAAAAATTTCAAAAATTTTGAAAAAAATTTCAAAAATTTTGAAAAAAATTTCAAAAATTTTGAAAAAAATTTCAAAAATTTTGAAAAAAAATTTCAAAAATTTTGAAAAAAAATTTCAAAAATTTTGAAAAAAATTTCAAAAATTTTGAAAAAAATTTCAAAAAAAAAAAAAATTTTGAAAAAAAATTTCAAAAATTTTGAAAAAAATTTCAAAAATTTTGAAAAAAAAAAATTTCAAAAATTTTGAAAAAAAAAATTTTGAAAAAAAAAATTTGAAAAAATTTTGAAAAAAAAATTCAAAAATTTTGAAAAAAATTTTAAAAATTTTGAAAAAAAATTTCAAAAATTTTGAAAAAAATTTCAAAAATTTTGAAAAAAATTTCAAAAATTTTGAAAAAAAAAATTCAAAAATTTTGAAAAAAAAAAATTCAAAAATTTTGAAAAAAAATTTCAAAAATTTTGAAAAAAAAAATTTCAAAAATTTTGAAAAAAAAATTTCAAAAATTTTGAAAAAAAAAATTCAAAAATTTTGAAAAAAAAAATTTTAAAAAATTTCAAAAATTTTGAAAAAAAATTTCAAAAATTTTGAAAAAAATTTCAAAAATTTTGAAAAAAAAATTTCAAAAATTTTGAAAAAAAATTTCAAAAATTTTGAAAAAAATTTCAAAAATTTTGAAAAAAAATTTCAAAAATTTTGAAAAAAATTTCAAAAATTTTTGAAAAAAAATTTTTGAAAAAAATTTAAAAAAATTTCAAAAATTTTGAAAAAAAATTTCAAAAATTTTGAAAAAAATTTTTAAAAAATTTCAAAAATTTTGAAAAAAAATTTCAAAAATTTTGAAAAAAATTTCAAAAATTTTGAAAAAAAAAAAAATTTCAAAAATTTTGAAAAAAATTTCAAAAATTTTGAAAAAAAAAAATTTAAAAAATTTTCAAAAAAAATTTCAAAAAATTTTGAAAAAAAATTTCAAAAATTTTGAAAAAAAAAAAAATTCAAAAATTTTGAAAAAAAAAAATTTCAAAAATTTTGAAAAAAAATTTCAAAAATTTTGAAAAAAAAATTTCAAAAATTTTGAAAAAAAAAATTTAAAAAAAATTTTGAAAAAAAATTTCAAAAATTTTGAAAAAAATTTCAAAAATTTTGAAAAAAAATTTCAAAAATTTTGAAAAAAATTTTCAAAAAATTTTGAAAAAAAAATTTCAAAAATTTTGAAAAAAAATTTAAAAATTTTGAAAAAAATTTCAAAAATTTTGAAAAAAATTTCAAAAATTTTGAAAAAAAATTTCAAAAATTTTGAAAAAAAATTTCAAAAATTTTGAAAAAAATTCAAAAATTTTGAAAAAAAATTTCAAAAATTTTGAAAAAAAATTTCAAAAATTTTGAAAAAAAATTTCAAAAATTTTGAAAAAAAAAATTTCAAAAATTTTGAAAAAAATTTCAAAAATTTTGAAAAAAATTTCAAAAATTTTGAAAAAAATTTCAAAAATTTTGAAAAAAATTTCAAAAATTTTGAAAAAAATTTCAAAAATTTTGAAAAAAAATTTCAAAAATTTTGAAAAAAAATTTCAAAAATTTTGAAAAAAAAAAAAAATTTCAAAAATTTTGAAAAAAAATTTCAAAAATTTTGAAAAAAAATTCAAAAATTTTGAAAAAAATTTCAAAAATTTTGAAAAAAATTTCAAAAATTTTGAAAAAAAAAATTTCAAAAATTTTGAAAAATAAAATTTTGAAAAAAAATTTCAAAAATTTTGAAAAAAAATTTCAAAAATTTTGAAAAAAAAAATTTCGAAAAAATTTCAAAAATTTTTGAAAAAAATTTCAAAAATTTTGAAAAAAATTTCAAAAATTTTGAAAAAAAAATTTAAAAAATTTTGAAAAAAATTTCAAAAATTTGAAAAAAAAATTTCAAAAATTTTGAAAAAAAAAATTTTTAAAAAATTTGAAAAAAAAATTTTAAAAAAATTTCTTGAAAAAAAATTTTTGAAAAAAAATTTCAAAAATTTTGAAAAAAATTTCAAAAATTTTTTTTTTTTTTTTTTTTTTTTTATTATTTATTGAATCTTCCCTTTGTGTTAAGAGACTAACAATAAGTGTTCAAATCTTAATCTAACTTAATTAACTTTCACTTAGTGATAGTTTTTTCATTAATGCCCTAATAAGTTTATTGCTGGGCTGGGAGGTCGTTGCGGTGCAGCCGGCTTTGACTGCATACTCGGATTAGTTTTCTTGCGAGGGGATTTGTATGGGTGGTCAGCTTTTCTTTATATTTCATTTTTTTTCTCAGCTATTACTTCGATTACTAATTTGATTTTTAGGTCTCTGTGTATGTCTTCGTTCCGAAGGTACCACGGCGCTCCAGTGATAGTTCTCAGAATTCTTGACTGTGCTCGCTGAATAATGTCTATGTTACTTCTGGATGCGTTGCCCCACAGCTCGGAGCCATAAGTCCAGATAGGTTTTAAGACGGAGTTGTATAGAAGAGCTTTGAACTCCAGACTAAGTGGAGAGCGAGCATTTATGAGCCAGTGGAGGTTCCTTGCTTTAAGTTTAAGATGTATCGATTTGGCTTCTATATGTTTGCGCCAAGTGAGCCGCCTGTCCAGATGAACACCCAGATATGTTACCTCGTCGGCTTGTGGAATGCATATGTTATTCAAGACCAGTGGTGGGCATGTTTGTTTGTTTAAGGTAAAGGTAACCTGCTTGCATTTTTGAACATTTATTGAAATTCTCCAGTCGGCAAGCCATCGTTCTACAGATGTTAAGTGTCGGGATAGGAGTGCCGTGGCTTTTGTTGGGCATTTGGAGCGACTGAGTATCGCGGTATCATCAGCGAACGTGGAGGTTGTTAGATTGTAGTCTGTGGGGAAATCCGCCGTATACAGGGTGTATAAGATTGGACCCAGTACACTGCCTTGCGGCACTCCAGCTTCGATTGCGCAATCGCGTGAGGTGCTTGTATCGCATCTTATTGCAAACACTCTGTTATATAGGTATGACTTCAGTAGCTTATGTGTGTTTTGGGGCAACAGCTTGATTATTTTAAACAAAAGTCCATCGAGCCACACTCTGTCAAATGCCTGCGCGACGTCTAGAAAAATGGCTGTGCAGTATTCTCGATGTTCAAAAGCAGTACGAATTTCTGACGTGATTCGATTGACCTGTTCGATGGTTCCATGTTTTTCTCTGAAGCCAAATTGATGTGTTGGAAGTGTGTTGTTTATTCTAAGATGAGGGCTAATCCGTAGGAGTAGCATTTTTTCAAACAGCTTTGAGAGACATGTTAGTAAGCTTATCGGTCTATATGATGATGGCTGCGTTTTATCTTTTCCTGGCTTTGGAATCATTACTATGGTCGACTTTTTCCATTTTTGAGGGAAGTATCCAAGCTTGGCGATTGCGTTGAACAACAAGCAGATGTGAAGAATAGCACACTTTGGGAGTTCAATGAGCATTCTTGGAGTTATTAGGTCGTAGCCAGGCGATTTTCTTGGGTTCATTTGCTCTTTGATAACCTTTGCTAATTCACATGGTCGGAATTCAATGGGTTCTTGAGGATCTAGGTTGGCTGCTATTAAAGGAGGGAGAATAAATGTGTTGGTAGAGGGATTTGGTCGGAATACATTTTGTAAATGGTCAGCGAAAGCACTGGCTCTTTCCTCATCACTTCGAAACCAGGTGCCAGAGGGACTTCGTAGTGGCATAATTGGCGCTATTGGAGTCTTTAGGTTTCTGTGAGCTCTCCACAGAGGGTACTTAGTGCTGGTGGGAGAGAGTTGCTCGATATATGAACGTTGGCTGTTTTTTTCCTCTTGTTTAAGAGCATTGGTAAGCCTGCGTGTGGCTATTTTAAGCATGTGCTTTGTAGTTGGTGATCTATTAGACTGCCAATCCCTTCGTAGGCGTCGTTTATCTAATACCAGCCGCTCGATTTCGCGATTAGTTTTGATGTAGTTTGGTTTTGCATACGTCACTGGCGGGGTTGAAGCCTTTGCAGCCGAAACTAAAATATTTCCAAGAGTTTCCGTTGACTTGTCTATATCCTCCTTTGTAGATAATGCCGTCGTTAGTTCTATGTGTGAACAGACATACTTTTGATACCTTGGCCAGTTTGTTCTAAAATTTGTGAGTCTATACGGTGGGTCGACGAAGTGGGGGCGAGTTAGCATATTTAGAAAAACAGGTGAGTGATCTGATGATAAATCTGCTAGTGCTTCGGCGGTGACCATGTTGCGGGGGACATGTTTAGTAATTGCAAAATCGATCAGGTCTGGGATTTTTCTTGGGTCTGCTGGCCAGTATGTAGGCTTACCCGGGGATACATAGTCTAGCTTGTTTTCTGGCTTCGTAAGCGCATTGTACAATTGCTTACCCTTTGGCGTCACAAGTCGAGATCCCCAATGGGTGTGCTTGGCGTTATAGTCACCCGCTGCAATGAACCTGTCACCTAGTGTGTTAAAGAATTCCATGAATTGATCCTCAGAGATTGGAAAGCGCGGTGGGCAGTAGACTGCGGCTAGAGTCGTTGAACCATTGTTGAGTTGTAAGGCTATGGACGTAGATTGTAAGTAGTTTTTGTCAAAATTGTTTAAGTGGTGGTGTTTTATGCGATTTCTGATGAGTATTCCAGTGCCTCCATGAGCTTTACCATCTGGATGATTTGTACCATAGAACAAGTATCCTGGTATATGAAAATTGTTTTTATTTGTGAGGTGCGTTTCTGATAGTAGCATTACGTCGATGTTTTTTTCGTAAATGAACTGTGTGAGCTCTTGTGTATGCCGTGAAACGCCATTTGCGTTCCACAGAGATATCCGTAGGGAAGCCATTATGGGGATTTTGAAGATACAAGAAGTTGAATCAGGATATTTTGGTTTTTCATGAGCTCTTGCAAAGTATTTTGCATGAACGTCATAAAGTCTTTCATGCTTTGCTGTAGGGATAGCATCATAGCTTCGATGCCACTTTGTTGTGTTTGTTGGATGTTTGTCGGTGTATGTTCGGAATGAGCAGTTCTTGTCGGTGGGGCGGGCACTTCTAGTCCGGATTTTAGGGCGCTAGCGAAAGAAATTGTTGGAGTAGTGCTTGGGACAGTTAGGGGTGGTTGAAAAATCGGTTGCGGAGAGTAGAAATTGACTTTGTTGTATGTATGTGCTGTGGCAATACGTTTGTTTAGGCGGCTCTTCAATTCTTTGTACACCACACAGCCTCTGTAGTTTGCAGTATGTTTTTCCCCGCAGTTACTGCATTTCTTCACAGACTTATCGTCCTTGTTTTTGGGGCAGTTAGTGGTAGTATGAGGTTCGCTACAGACAACACATACGGACTTAAGGGTGCAGTATGCCTTGGTGTGGCCGTATTCTTGGCAATTAGTACATTGAACTGGATTGATACGTTTGTGCGGCTCCTCCACGGTGATCCTCCGATGTAGCAAGTACTGTAAATTGTATATTGGGTGCACTTCGTTTTTCTTTAGTGCCTGGAGCTCTGGTTCGAGTTCTATTTTGAATAGTGGCTGCGGAACTTTGTCTTTGTTTAAAATATTAATAGCTGTTTTTGCAGAAAAGTTTTTGACCTTCAGAGCCTCAATTATCTCAGCTGGTGTCACTGTTGCTTCAATGCCCTTAAGTACTACCTGTAGCCCTTTGCAACTTTTTAATTGGTATGTGTAGTAGTTTTTACCAGCATCATTTAGGTATTTAGTCACTATACGGTGGTCTGCTTCTGTTTGGATCTGTAGTTTTATTTCATGAATATTTCCTTTTTTAAGTGGGATAATGTGGAATTTGCTGTCACCAATCAAAGCAACGAGTTTATTTACAAGTGCATTTGTACTTTGTTCTCGTATGAAAATTGGTGGAGGCCTGGTCTTTTTTGGTTCCCCTACCGTTTTTTCGTTGGGTTGTTCGGTCGCAGAATCAGCCAAGATAGCATATCGGTTTGAATTATTTACTGCAGAGTTTTCATTGCCGTTGTTGGTTCGATTGATTTTGGGTTGATTACCCGCCTTATTGTTTTGAGGGCTGTGTTTTCTCTTGATTTGGATGTAGCGATCCATGCCAGTCTGCACAGTCGAAATCGACTTCTGCTTTTGTTTTGATTCTTCTTTGCGTGCATTATTGTTGTTGCAAACGGTCAGTGCTGCTGAATTATTTACAGCTGGCACAGCGATAATTAGTTGGGCCGCTGACGAAGTTGTTGTTGTGGTAGCAGTGACAGTTGCCAGTGAGGTCACTGCACTCGTTATTGCAGTGTTACAGTTACCCGGAATGGTCGTTTGGCGCTGCGAGAGGAGCGGGGTAAGAGAGGCGGTCTCTTCGCTCCACGACTTGTGAGCCGAAGCAGGCAGAGAGGGAGAGCAAGAACGCGGTCTGTCGTTCTCTGAGGGCAAAAGTTTCGAGTTAGTTGAAGGTGAGGGTGCTCGATCACCGATTTGCGGTGAGACGAAAGAAAAGTATGCATTGTTGCGTTGTAAAGAGAGCCGGCGCTCGTCTTGTTCACATTGTCGCTGAGAACGTATGTCGTTTTGATTCATTGTTCTAAGTCCACATATAACAATTACCAGAACAATATGGAATAATTATTTATTTTAGTAAATAATTACTATAGTCAATAATTGTTAGTTGTGCAAACTGCACTTTACACTTTGTGTTTAACTTTCACTATACTGTTGTAGTTTTTAGAACTTTCTATTCGTAGCTTGAAAGAAACACGTCTGCACTCGCCGACGTTCGATCGGATCAAAAATTTTAAAAAAATTTCAAAAATTTTGAAAAAAAATTTCAAAAATTTTGAAAAAAAATTTCAAAAATTTTGAAAAAAAAATTTCAAAAATTTTGAAAAAATTTTGAAAAAAAATTTAAAAAAATTTCAAAAATTTTGAAAAAAATTTCAAAAATTTTGAAAAAAATTATTAAAATTTTGAAAAAAATTTCAAAAATTTGAAAAAAAATTTTGAAAAAAATTTTGAAAAAATTTCAAAAATTTTGAAAAAAATTTAAAAATTTTGAAAAAATTTCAAAAATTTTGAAAAAATTTCAAAATTTTGAAAAAAAATTTGAAAAAAAATTTGAAAAAAAAATTTCAAAAATTTTGAAAAAAATTTCAAAAATTTTGAAAAAAATTTCAAAATTTTGAAAAAAAATTTCAAAAATAAAAAATTTCAAAAATTTTGAAAAAAAAATTTAAAAAATTTTGAAAAAAAAATTTTGAAAAAAAAATTTCAAAAATTTTGAAAAAAAAAAATTTTGAAAAAAAATTTCAAAAATTTTGAAAAAAAAATTTCAAAAATTTTGAAAAAAAATTTCAAAAATTTTGAAAAAAATTTCAAAAATTTTGAAAAAAATTTCAAAAATTTTGAAAAAAAATTTCAAAAATTTTGAAAAAAATTTCAAAAATTTTGAAAAAAATTTCAAAAATTTTGAAAAAAAAAATTTTCAAAAATTTTGAAAAAAAATTCAAAAATTTTGAAAAAAAATTTCAAAAATTTTGAAAAAAATTTCAAAAAATTTTGAAAAAAATTTCAAAAAAAATTTGAAAAAAAAATTTCAAAAATTTTGAAAAAAAATTTCAAAAATAAAAAATTTCAAAAAAAAAAATTTGAAAAAAATTTTTCAAAAATTTTGAAAAAAATTAAAAAAATTTTGAAAAAATTTTGAAAAAAAATTTCAAAAATTTTGAAAAAAAATCAAAAATTTTGAAAAAAAAATTTGAAAAAATTTCAAAAATTTTGAAAAAAAAATTTTGAAAAAAAAATTTTGAAAAAAATTTCAA
This sequence comes from Zaprionus kolodkinae, assembly GCA_018901885.1. Lineage (NCBI taxonomy): Eukaryota > Metazoa > Arthropoda > Insecta > Diptera > Drosophilidae > Zaprionus > Zaprionus kolodkinae. The sequence goes on along the minus strand of JAEIFM010000293.1, from coordinate 5,150 downwards.
AAATTTTGAAAAAAAATTTCAAAAAATTTAAAAAAAAAAAATTTCAAAAATTTTGAAAAAAAAAAATTCAAAAATTTTGAAAAAAAAAAAAATTTCAAAAATTTTGAAAAAAAAATTCAAAAATTTTGAAAAAAATTTCAAAAATTTTGAAAAAAAAAATTTCAAAAATTTTGAAAAAAATTTCAAAAAAAAAAAATTTGAAAAAAAATTTCAAAAAATTTGAAAAAAAAATTTCAAAAATTTTGAAAAAATTTGAAAAAATTTTGAAAAAAAATTTCAAAAAATTTTGAAAAAAAATTTCAAAAAATTTTGAAAAAAAATTTCAAAAAATTTTGAAAAAAAATTTAAAAAATTTTCAAAAAATTTTGAAAAAAAATTTCAAAAATTTTGAAAAAAAATTTCAAAAAATTTTGAAAAAAAATTTCAAAAATTTTGAAAAAAAAATTTCAAAAAATTTTGAAAAAAAAATTTCAAAAATTTTGAAAAAAAAATTTCAAAAAATTTTGAAAAAAAATTTCAAAAATTTTGAAAAAAAAATTTTCAAAAATTTTGAAAAAAAATTTCAAAAATTTTGAAAAAAAATTTCAAAAATTTTGAAAAAAAATTTCAAAAAATTTTGAAAAAAAAATTTCAAAAATTTTGAAAAAAATTTCAAAAAATTTTGAAAAAAAAATTTCAAAAAATTTTGAAAAAAAATTTTCAAAAATTTTGAAAAAAAATTTCAAAAATTTTGAAAAAAAAATTTCAAAAATTTTGAAAAAAAAATTTCAAAAAATTTTGAAAAAAAAATTTTCAAAAAATTTTTGAAAAAAAATTTTCAAAAAATTTTGAAAAAAAATTTCAAAAAATTTTGAAAAAAAAATTTCAAAAAATTTTGAAAAATAAAATTTTGAAAAAAAAATTTCAAAAAATTTTGAAAAAAAAATTTCAAAAATTTTGAAAAAAAATTTCAAAAATTTTGAAAAAAAATTTCAAAAAATTTTGAAAAAAAATTTCAAAAATTTTGAAAAAAATTTCAAAAATTTTGAAAAAAAATTTCAAAAAATTTTGAAAAAAAAATTTTCAAAAATTTTGAAAAAAAATTTCAAAAAATTTTGAAAAAAATTTCAAAAATTTTGAAAAAAAATTTCAAAAATTTTGAAAAAAAATTTCAAAAAAATTTTGAAAAAAAAATTTCAAAAAATTTTGAAAAAAAAATTTCAAAAATTTTGAAAAAAAAATTTCAAAAAAATTTTGAAAAAAAATTTCAAAAAATTTTGAAAAAAAAATTCAAAAATTTTGAAAAAAAAATTTCAAAAATTTTGAAAAAAAATTTCAAAAAATTTTGAAAAAAAATTTCAAAAATTTTGAAAAAAAATTTCAAAAAATTTTGAAAAAAAAATTTCAAAAAATTTTGAAAAAAAATTTCAAAAATTTTGAAAAAAAATTTCAAAAAATTTTGAAAAAAAAATTTCAAAAAATTTTGAAAAAAAAATTTCAAAAAATTTTGAAAAAAAATTTCAAAAATTTTGAAAAAAAATTTCAAAAAATTTTGAAAAAAAATTTCAAAAATTTTGAAAAAAAAATTTCAAAAATTTTGAAAAAAATTTCAAAAAATTTTGAAAAAAAATTTCAAAAATTTTGAAAAAAATTTTGAAAAAAAATTTCAAAAATTTTGAAAAAAAAATTTCAAAAATTTTGAAAAAAAATTTCAAAAATTTTGAAAAAAAATTTCAAAAATTTTGAAAAAAAATTTTCAAAAATTTTTGAAAAAAAATTTCAAAAATTTTGAAAAAAAATTTCAAAAATTTTGAAAAAAAAATTTTCAAAAAATTTTGAAAAAAAATTTCAAAAAATTTTGAAAAAAAATTTTTGAAAAAAAATTTCAAAAAATTTTGAAAAAAAAATTTCAAAAATTTTGAAAAAAAAATTTCAAAAATTTTGAAAAAAAAATTTCAAAAAATTTTGAAAAAAAAATTTCAAAAATTTTGAAAAAAAATTTCAAAAATTTTGAAAAAAAATTTCAAAAATTTTGAAAAAAATTTCAAAAATTTTGAAAAAAAATTTTCAAAAAATTTTGAAAAAAAATTTCAAAAATTTTGAAAAAAAATTTCAAAAATTTTGAAAAAAATTTCAAAAATTTTGAAAAAAAAATTTTCAAAAATTTTGAAAAAAAATTTCAAAAAATTTTGAAAAAAAATTTCAAAAATTTTGAAAAAAAAATTTTGAAAAAAAATTTCAAAAATTTTGAAAAAAAAATTTCAAAAATTTTGAAAAAAAATTTTCAAAAATTTTGAAAAAAAAATTTTCAAAAAATTTTGAAAAAAAAATTTCAAAAAATTTTGAAAAAAAATTTCAAAAATTTTGAAAAAAAATTTCAAAAATTTTGAAAAAAAATTTCAAAAAATTTTGAAAAAAAAATTTCAAAAATTTTGAAAAAAAATTTCAAAAAATTTTGAAAAAAAATTTCAAAAATTTTGAAAAAAAATTTCAAAAATTTTGAAAAAAAATTTCAAAAATTTTGAAAAAAATTTCAAAAATTTTGAAAAAAAATTTTCAAAAATTTTGAAAAAAAATTTCAAAAATTTTTGAAAAAAAATTTCAAAAAATTTTGAAAAAAAAATTTCAAAAAATTTTGAAAAAAAATTTCAAAAATTTTGAAAAAAAAATTTCAAAAATTTTGAAAAAAAAATTTCAAAAATTTTGAAAAAAAAATTTCAAAAATTTTGAAAAAAAATTTCAAAAATTTTGAAAAAAAATTTCAAAAAATTTTGAAAAAAATTTCAAAAAATTTTGAAAAAAAAATTTCAAAAATTTTGAAAAAAAAATTTCAAAAATTTTGAAAAAAATTTCAAAAATTTTGAAAAAAAAATTTCAAAAAATTTTGAAAAAAAATTTCAAAAATTTTGAAAAAAAATTTTCAAAAAATTTTGAAAAAAAATTTCAAAAATTTTGAAAAAAAAATTTCAAAAAATTTTGAAAAAAAAATTTCAAAAATTTTGAAAAAAAATTTCAAAAATTTTGAAAAAAAATTTCAAAAAAATTTTGAAAAAAAATTTCAAAAATTTTGAAAAAAAATTTCAAAAATTTTGAAAAAAATTTCAAAAATTTTGAAAAAAAAATTTCAAAAAATTTTGAAAAAAAATTTCAAAAAATTTTGAAAAAAAATTTCAAAAATTTTGAAAAAAAAATTTCAAAAATTTTGAAAAAAAATTTCAAAAAATTTTGAAAAAAAATTTCAAAAATTTTGAAAAAAAAATTTCAAAAATTTTGAAAAAAAATTTCAAAAAATTTTGAAAAAAAAATTTCAAAAATTTTGAAAAAAATTTCAAAAATTTTGAAAAAAAATTTCAAAAAATTTTGAAAAAAAAATTTCAAAAAATTTTGAAAAAAAAATTTCAAAAAATTTTGAAAAAAAATTTTTGAAAAAAAAATTTCAAAAAATTTTGAAAAAAAATTTCAAAAATTTTGAAAAAAATTTCAAAAATTTTGAAAAAAAATTTCAAAAAATTTTGAAAAAAATTTCAAAAATTTTGAAAAAAATTTCAAAAATTTTGAAAAAAAATTTCAAAAATTTTGAAAAAAAATTTCAAAAATTTTGAAAAAAAATTTTCAAAAATTTTGAAAAAAATTTCAAAAAATTTTGAAAAAAAAATTTCAAAAAATTTTGAAAAAAAATTTCAAAAATTTTGAAAAAAAAAATTTCAAAAATTTTGAAAAAAATTTCAAAAATTTTGAAAAAAAATTTCAAAAAATTTTGAAAAAAATTTCAAAAAATTTTGAAAAAAAATTTCAAAAATTTTGAAAAAAAAATTTCAAAAATTTTGAAAAAAAAATTTTCAAAAAATTTTGAAAAAAAATTTCAAAAATTTTGAAAAAAAATTTCAAAAATTTTGAAAAAAATTTCAAAAAATTTTGAAAAAAATTTCAAAAATTTTGAAAAAAAAATTTTGAAAAAAATTTCAAAAAATTTTGAAAAAAATTTCAAAAATTTTGAAAAAAATTTCAAAAATTTTGAAAAAAATTTCAAAATTTTGAAAAAAAATTTCAAATTTTGAAAAAAAAATTTCAAAAAATTTGAAAAAAAATTTCAAAAATTTTGAAAAAAAATTTCAAAAATTTTGAAAAAAATTTCAAAAATTTTGAAAAAAAATTTCAAAAATTTTGAAAAAATTTCAAAAATTTTGAAAAAAAAAATTTCAAAAAATTTTGAAAAAAGAATTTCAAAAATTTTGAAAAAAAAATTTCAAAAATTTTGAAAAAAAATTTCAAAAATTTTGAAAAATTAAAAAATTTTAAAAAAATTTGAAAAAAATTTCAAAAAAATTTGAAAAAAAATTTCAAAAAAAAAATTTTGAAAAAAAATTTCAAAAAATTTTGAAAAAAAAATTTCAAAAATTTTTGAAAAAAATTTCAAAAATTTTAAAAAAAATTTCAAAAATTTTGAAAAAATTTCAAAAATTTTAAAAAAAAATTTCAAAAATTTTGAAAAAAAATTTCAAAATTTTGAAAAAAAATTTCAAAAATTTTGAAAAAAATTTCAAAAATTTTGAAAAAAATTTCAAAAAATTTTGAAAAAAAAATTCAAAAATTTTGAAAAAAAATTTCAAAATTTTGAAAAAAAATTTCAAAATTTTGAAAAAAAATTTCAAAAAATTTTCAAAAAAAATTTTGAAAAAAAATTTCAAAAATTTTGAAAAAAAAAATTTCAAAAATTTTAAAAAAAAATTTCAAAATTTTAAAAAAATTTTGAAAAAAAATTTCAAAAATTTTGAAAAAAAAATTTCAAAAATTTTTGAAAAAAAAATTTCAAAAATTTTGAAAAAAAAAATTTCAAAAATTTTGAAAAAAAAATTTTGAAAAAAAATTTCAAAAAAAATTTTGAAAAAAAATTTCGAAAATTTTGAAAAAAAGATTTAAAAAATTTTAAAAAAATTCTAAAATTTTGAAAAAAAATTTTGAAAAAAAATTTCAAAAATTTTGAAAAAAATTTTTAAAAAATTTTAAAAAAAATTTTTAATTTTGAAAAAAAAAAATTTCAAAAAATTTTGAAAAAAAATTTCAAAAATTTTGAAAAAAAATTTCAAAAATTTTGAAAAAAAATTTCAAAAATTTTGAAAAAAAATTTCAAAAAAATTTGAAAAAAAAAAATTTCAAAAATTTTGAAAAAA
>JAEIFM010000291.1:0-39369 GCA_018901885.1 Zaprionus kolodkinae | reverse complement strand
TATTAATAAAATTAAAACTAATACTTCCAATTATGCTAAAACTGAAAGTCAACGTATTGGAAAGACTAAAAATTAAAGAGAAACTTCTAAATGAACAACAAGCAATTTTAGATGATACTGATATTTTAAAAGAAATCTCAATTTTATTTTATGTGTTCCTAATAACAAAAAAATAGTTTCAAATACTAAAAGCATTAAAAAATTTAGCAATTAATAAAAATTGAAAATATGATAAATTGTCATTTTTACAAGCCATAATATAGCAATCTTACTTTAGTTATAATTTACTAGAAAAATCATGTGTTATTGATATGACTTGTAATACTTTTGCAACAAGCTTTCCTATCCCTGATATGCCTTTTAAGTGATGAAAAAGGATTTTTAATTGCTGAAACAGTTTCAACTAAACCTGTAATTTGAGATTTATTTAAGAAAACTAAAGAACGAGTAAATAAAAATTTATTAATTTTTGGTGAAAGTGGTAGTGGTAAATCATTTACTGCTAAAAAATATTATTAAATCAAGCATATCAAAATGCAAAAATATTTATTTTAGATCCTGAAAACGAATTTAAAACATTAGTAACTAACTTAAATGGACAAGTAATTAATGCATCAGGGTCGCTAGGTAATGTTATTAATCCTTTAGAAATTATTAAATTAAATAATGATGAAGATAATGCAGATAGTTTTAATAATCAATTATCTTTACTAGAAGCATTCTTTATTACATTATTTCCTAAATTAAACGATGATGATACTATTATGAATTCACTAATTGAAATAATTAAAGAAACATATAAGAATAAAAAATTTTACCAAGTACTAATTTTATTAAGTTGAAAAATAGTGATTTTCCAACTTTCAATGATGTACTTGAATTAATAAATCAAAAAATAAAAATTTCAAATAATAAACAACAACAGTTTATACTTGAAAATTTAAAATCAAAGCTAACAGCTTTAACACAAGGAACTTATGCCAAATACTGAAATGGCCATACTAAATTTCAATGAAATGAAAAAAATATAGTTTGTTTTAATTTAATTGAATTACTAGAAAATAACAATAAAAAAATAATTAATTTACAAATGATGTTAATTTTACGACTATTAGGAAAAGAAATGATAAACACTAAAACCTATAATGAACAAAATTCAAGTAAAAATCAACAAAGAATTATTATTACTATTGATGAAGCACACTTGTTAGCTAACGAAAATAATCCAATAGCTTTAGACTTTTTATTTCACACTATGAAACGCATTAGAAAATATAACGGTTCATTAATTATTATTACACAAAATATTAATGACTTTAGTGGTAATGAAACAATTAAAAAGAAATTTACAGGAATTTTAAACAGTGCTCAATATTGATTAATTGGTGGTTTGCAACCCGAAGACTTAAATGCATTAAATCAAATGTATCAACAATCTGGTGGATTAAGCGATGCTGTTAAAAATTATCTTTCTAAAGCAAATCAAGGTAAATTTTGATTTAAGATTTCAAAACAAGAACAATTGCCCATTCAAGTTTTACAAATTGATGATGAAGTGGAAATTGTAGGAAATACATAAAAAAGTTCTCATAACTAAGATGTGATTAATGGTTTTGTATTCATATTCTTAAACATCGCTAAAAACAGCAAATATGAGCCCAATAAAGGCATATGAACAAAAAGGAGTGAAAAATGATGATAAATTGAATAAAAGACAAGTGACAAGAAAATATTTTTCATAAAATTTGAATTTTTGCAATGATATGAAGTTTAATTTTTCTTGCATTATGGTTTGCTTTGGATTGTGTTGGAGCAATTGCTTATACATGATATTACAATATTCATTTTACTTGATTTAAATGATTCAAAAATTTACCAGCAATATGAGTAGTAAGTAATAGTGCATGAGTAAGTGCAGTTATTGTATTAGGTATGTTTATTTACTATTGAAATCATAAATTTGAAAAATGAAATCCAAAAAATTCAAAACTAAAAAATGAAATAAAATCTCAAATTAAAGAATTTAAAAAATTAGGAAATGAAAATTTGATAAATTTAAATAAAAAAGTTGGTTTAGTCAAATCAAAACTAAATCAACATACATTGCTTGTTGGTGCTACTGGTTCAGGGAAAACTACAACTGCACTAGCTATCATTAAGCAACTTAAAAATAAATTAAATCAAAAAATTATCATTATTGATGGAAAAGGTGATGAAGACTTAATTAATAAAATTAAAACAATTGATGACAATACCTTTATTTGATCAATTGGATGCAATAATGTATATAATCCCTTAGCTACAAAAAACAATGTTATTCTAGCTGATAAGATTATGTCATTGTTTCAATTTTCAGAAAGTCATTATCAAGCAATTGCTCATAATTATTTACTTTTATTAATTAAAATTTTAATTAATAAATCAATTGCTATAACTTTTGAAAATATTGTTAAATATTTTCCCATCAAGCAAGTTAAAAAATTACTTGATAAAAAAGATTATGAATATGATATTTTAAAGACATTTACTGAAAATGAACAAGATATTCAAGGTTTACAACATCGTTTAAACATATATTTACAACAATTAAGTAATAGTTTGTCCTACAAAAATAGTCTGTCAGAATTATTAGCTAAACATAATATACTTTTATTTTCTTTAAATTCATTGTCATATCCTGAGCTTGCAAGCAATGTTGGTAAATTACTTATCCAAGATTTAAAAGAATTTGCTTCTATAAAACCAAGAAATCAGCATATTAATTTATTTTTAGATGAATTTAATGTTTTTGCAAATGATACTATTATCAACCTAATCAATAAAACTCGAAGCTTTAACTACCAATGCTTTTTATGTTTTCAAGTAACTGATGATTTATCAACAGATAAGAAAAAACTTTTAAATACCATTTTTGGAAATGTAGGAAATATAATTGCTCATAAGGTAAGTGATGTAGAAAGTCCTGAATATATAGCAAAAGTTTTTGGAACCAGAACAGTAGAAAAAATTACTAAGCAATATGATACCAAAAGCAAAAAAAGTTCTAAAGGTTCAATTCGTGAAGTTGAAGAGTATATTGCTCATCCCAATGATCTAAAAAATTTGAAAGTTGGACAAGCATATTGTAAAATTTTATTACCTAGTTCAAATCAATATGTAGATAAAATCACCGTTCAAAAAGATTAAATGAGTAAGTTTATTATTCAAAAACAAATCATTACTCTAATGGCCTTTAAAACGCATTATTTAACATTTTAAAAAAGAAGAATTAAAAAATATTTTTTTGTATGATTTTATTTTGGGTTAAAATAAGTCCAAAATTAAAAGGAGGTTTTATATATGAAAAAAATATATGTAGCATTTGATGGAGATGAAGATATACAATATTTTAATACCCTAAAAATGTGAAAAGAAAATGAAAGAATTGACTTTAATTTTAGTAATCCACATGATCTTAATTCAGCTAGAGATGATAGTGCTGTTGAATCAATTAAAGCTCAATTGAGAAAAAGATTTGATGTTTCAAATGTATTTATGATTTTAGTTGGTCAAAATACAAAAAGATTAACAAAATTTGTTAAATGAGAGATAGAAACAGCTCTAAAAAGAAATATGAAAATTATAGTTGTTAATTTAAATGATAAAAACTATTGTGATACCATTCTTACGCCAACTGCCTTAATTAATGAAAAATTAGTTGTAGATTATATTCCATTTAAACTAAATTACATTAATCAAGCTTTATATAAATGTTAATTTAAATGATAAAAAAAAATATTTATTTATGATAAGGTAAGACTCAGAATGGCTATGTTAAAATCATGGTCTTTGTTTCTTGCTTCTATAACTACCTTAAGTTTGTTATCTGTTTTTATTTCTTTTTCTGATATTTATAAAGACTTAGTTGGTAATAATAAGGGATTACAATTTTTAATACTATTTATAATATTCATAGTTGTATATGTTTTATTATTTATTATTTGATATTTTATTTTGTATTTTTATAAAAAATTTAAAATAAAAAAGAGTAAAACAAGAATAACCATTTATAAAAAAAATATTTTTGATAATTCTTTTTTTGATAGTAAAAAGGTTATTTTAATTCCAGTAGATAAAGATTTTACAACAAATTTTGATGAAATAGGAAAGATTGATGAAAATACGACACACGGTCAATTTTTAAAAAAATTTGGTGATAATATTACTGAAATTCAAACCAAAGAAAATGGTTTTCTTAAACAATTTAAATATCAAAAAGATGAAAAAGAATTTATAGTATTTTTTATGCCACTTACGGAAATAAAATCCCCAAATTATAAAGCTGAAATTAAATCAATTGATGAATTTTTAATCAATTGTAAAAATACAATTGATTATGTTAATGGTAATCTTAATGGTCGTGAATTAATAATGCCTATAATTGGGGCAGGCAAATCAAGAATTTATGAAAAATCATTATTTTTTAATGACATTAATAATGTATTATCTTTATGAATAATGTATTTTCAAATATTTGGTTACAAAGATTTAAAAGTTGGAATATCAGTTTTGCCAACCCAATGACAATTAATTAATTTTCACAAGTATTAATTAATGTCAAATATAGTTATTCATTGAATAACTATTTTTATTTAATATTAATTTTATTACCATTTGTTCCAAAATTTTTATAAATAATATTTATGTTATAAATATTATTTAGTAATTTTTTACATTTAATGTTATTTATGTTATAAATATTATTTAATTAAAAATATCAAATATTTAATATAATAAATAGTGAATATAACATAAATATTATTTATGTTATAAATATTATTTAGTAATTTTTTACATTTAATGTTATTTTTTTTATTTATGTTATAAATATAATAGGAGTTGATATTATGCCACAAATAAAAAAAATAAGAAATTCATTTTTAGAAAATGATATTTCAGATAAAGATATTTTAAAAACAATTGAAAATGTATCAAGCTATAATAAAACTAAAAAATTTAATAAAATTGATTATCAAGATATTATGCCACCAATGACATGTAAAGTTGAATTAGTAAGAAAATTTAGAAAACAAGCTAAGGATAAAAAATGAAGTTATACAACTTTAATGAATGAAATTTTAACTGATTGATTTAATAAAGGAGAATAAATAGTTATGAAAATGATTTCTATTTGTAATAAAAAGGGTGGAGTTGGAAAAACAACACTCTGTAAAAATATTGCTTATAAATTTGCTTTAGAAAATAAAAAAGTTCTAGTTATTGATTTAGATCCCCAAGCTACAATCACTATGCAAGTTAATAATGATATTAAAAATGATAAATGTATTTTAGATATAATTGCTTCAAAATCAGCAGTAAAACTTATTAAAATTATTAATTTAATTGAAAGAACAAAATATAAAAATATTGATATTATAATGGCAAATGAGGAATTAAATAAAGTTTCAGTTACAATAAACGCAACATATTCCGAAAAAGAAAAATATTTATTATCAGATATAATCTATCAAAATAATCAAGAAATATTTGAAAATTATGATTATGTATTAATTGACTATCCTCCAACAATAAATGAATTATCTGTAAGTTTTTTAATGCTTTCAGATGTAATTATTGTGCCAATTAACGAAGGATTAAATAGTATTAAAGGGTTAATTGATTTACAAAATACTTTAAACTATTTTTGTAGAGAAACACAAAAAAATATCCCTAACATTAAAATTTTATTAAATGGAATTAAAGAAGGCAAAAATTTAAAACAAATATTGAATTTATTAAATGAAAAAAAACTGAATAATTTATCTAAATCTAAAATTTCTTATTCTGAAACATTTAAAACAATTGAGAATAACTTAAATAGTATCTGAACAAATCCTTATTATTGACGTCAAAAACAAGCATATGAAGAACTTATTGCAGAAATCATATAAAAAGGAGTTATATAAAATGATTGATAAAGACGATGAAGTTATTTTTGATAAATTTTTAGAATTAGAGATTAATAAAAAAATTAAAAATCATAAATTTAAACAACCTAGTAAATTAAAAAATATTAATATTTTAAAAGAATTTAAAATATTAGTTGAAAATTCTATTAATGAAATAAAAAAACAACATTCAAAAAAACTTATTAAAGTAACAACAAATAAAAATTATTCTTTAATTACAGACTATATTTGAATAATACAAGAATTTGTTGATAATAATCAAACAAAAGAAATGTTATATTGTTATTATAAATTTATGATTTTAAAAGAAATTTATAATACCTTATTTTTAAAAGATTTATTAAATTTTATTAATGATCAAATTTACAAATTAGAACAAGCATTACTTTAATCATAATTTTAAAATTACAATTTCATTTTTTTATATAAACATAAAAAAAGAACTTATAAAGTTCTCAAAATATGCACCGGGTTTGATTACCCAGCAGGATATTACTACCCTTCATAAATGAATTATAACATAATTTTGTTAAAAATTACAATTAAATTTAACAATAAAAATAGTAAGGAAAATTTTAAAATGGAAAAAATATTTTATAAAAATATGGGTTTATACAAATTACATCGTTCTAATGAATTAGACCATGAACATGGTAGACCCGCAATCTTATTAAAATATAAATTTAAAAAATCATTAGTTTGGTATGGCACTAGTAAAAAGGATTTAATTACAAAAGAAAAACCTTTAACAATTAATTTGAGTAAAACTAAAACATACTTTTATTCTACTGGAATAGAAAGAGTAAATACAATTGATTTAAAAGATAAATGAGTTAATTATTCAACAAACAACGTTTATGAACTTTCTTCGTTTGAACAACAAGAATTAATTTCTAAATTTGTTAGTTTTACTTTAGAACAAAATCCATATGTAAAAATTAAAAATTTAGAAATTAATAACAAAGAATTAGAAACAAAAATACAAGATTTAGAAACAGAAATAGCACAACTGAAAAATCAAATTTGTGTGCAATCATTAAAGTTAAAAAATCGTAATCGTGGATAGATTTTATTTAAAAATAAGTATATGAAAAACTAATTTTTAAATCATGTAAAATTATAGTAAGAAATTTTAGGGGGTAAAAATATGTCAAATAAAGTTAAAAGACCAATGAATGCTTATATGCTTTTTAGTAAAGAAAAAAGAACAGAGATTATTCAGCAAAAACCAGAACTTAAATCAAAAGTTGCAGAAATTGCAAAATTGATTGGTAATCATTGAAAAGAAATGACAAGTGAAGAAAAATCTAAATATGTAAAAATAGCAGAAGAAAACAAAAAAATATATGAAAAAGAAAATAAAAAATAAGGATTTTAAATTCATTTAAAAAAAGCCTAATTAGGCTTTTTTATTTTTTGAATACTAAACCATATAAATTTTTAAATCGTTTGTTTATGAGTAAATTAGATTTTATTAAGCCAATTTTAAATATAAGAGAAATTGTAATTACAATTTCTCTTTTTTAGATTTTTAATGAGCTTGTGTTATATCGACTTGTTGAAGGTTGATTTTGTAAATTTATTGAATTTATTTCTTCATTAATACTGATTATACTTTCTGCTTTTAATAAATTAGGAAGTTTTGTTATTTTTGATAATTGTAGTAATTTATTAAAACATATTATTAAATTTTTATAAGTTTCTTTGCTATATATATAAAGATTGAGAATTTCTTTTTTCTGTGATTTTAATTTTTTTATTTTATTATTGTTAAATTTGAAAATATTTCAATTATTTTTTTGTAATTTATCAATTTCAAAATTTAAATTAATTAATAACTTATTAAAATCATTCATATTATTTAAAATATTTCATAATGTAATTTTATTATTAATATTTTCTAAATCGTTTTTTAGTTTCTCTAATAAATTCAATTCATTTTCTTTTGTGTCTTCTCCAATTTCAAAATTTCTTGATTGTTGTTGAAAATCTTTCTTTTTATCTTTCATTTAATTTTTCCTTTCAAAATAAAAAAACTCATTTACTTTGAAATTAAAGCAATGAGTTAAAAACTTATATTAAGTTTAATTAAATTATACAAAAAAAGTTCCTATACGAAAATAAGGAACTAAAGTTTTAGGGGTTATTTGAAATTTGTGTTTATGTTTATTTAAATTTTATATTCATTTTTTTTAAAATTAGTTGTTCTATAAAAAATAAGAACAATTTAATTATAACATTTTATTTCATATTTTAACACTTATTTATTTAATTAAATAAATTTATATGTTAAATATTTCAATGATATGTGATTCTTTATATCAATTATAAAGATTTATTTGTTCTTGTATGAATTTAGCCATTTTTTCATCTGGTACAACTCAAACAACATTGTGACCATCTTTTATGTGTTCGCGCATGTTATCAAGTTTTTCTTCGATACGTTCTTTTGATTTTCGTGTTCGTTCAATTTCAATTCAAACTTTGGTTCCATTTTCATATTCAATCATTAAGTCAGGGTATCTGTCTTGTTTTGAATTTCAACTTTTAAGTTCAAGTTCGTTTTCATAACTTGCAATATTTTTTTGTTTAGATAATCATTTAATCATTAAGTCTTGGTGAGCAAGTTGGTTTAAATTTAGTTTTGATTTGTTGTTTTCTTTTCCTAAATAGCGTTTTCCTAAGTTTGAAAGATAATAAATATTTTTTCTAGTTATTTGATTTATCAAAACTAATTCTTTTTGTTTTAAAAAACTTAATTGTCTTTCAACATTTTTAAATTGCTTATTAATCAATAGTGCGATTTGTTCTGTGTTTAGATACCCTCATCGATTTATAATTTCTAGGATTTTTATTTGTTCCATTTTTATTTCCTTTCTTGTTTTCCCCTTACGTTAAGAGCGGCTAGGGGATCCATTTTCTTTCTTTTTAGAGCGCTAAAGCGCGGTCTTTTTCTTTCTTTTTAAAAAGAAAGAAAAAGACTAATCACTCCCAACGTAAGAGTTGACCCCACATTCCATAAGGTACGTTGCGAGTGTGGGGTCAACTCTTTGAAAGCACAAAAGTGCTTGAAAGTTGGGAGTGATTGTTAGATTAATTATTAGGTCTGTTCCTACAAATATTCTACAATTTATTATATAATAAAATTAAAAAAGACGGTATTATTTTGGTTTTTTAAATTAACGTATTACATATTTCACAATATAAATATATAAATTTATATACATATATTTATATTCTTTATTATTTCTTTTATTATTTCTTTTATAGTATAAGTTAGAGCAGAGTCAAGGTATAAGTTAGAGCAGAGTCAAGGTATAAGTTAGAGCAGAGTCAAGGTATAAGTTAGAGCAGAGTCAAGGTATAAGTTAGAGCAGAGTCAAAGGGGTACTTACAAGGCAGTCAAAATTTCATTCATTTAATAAATTTTTAATTAAATAAAAATTTTAGTTTACAATTAACTTTGTGATTGATATTTGGTGTCGAAGCTTGGTGTCAATCACATTTATTTATTTAAATATGATAGAATATTTATGAATTGAATAAATGAATGCAAATAGGTTAAAGCTTCGACATTATTTACTCACCTATTAAACTTTAGAAACAATTGAAGTTGAAATATTTGCTTAAAAATATTTCAATTTTTATTTTTAAATTTAGAGGTGTGGAAATGAATAGTGAAAGTAAGAAAACAATAGTTAAGAAAATAAATGATAATACTTTTTTAAGTGAAATTAAAAAAGTTCATTATTCAAATATAATTGCAAGAATGATTAGTAAATTTACACTTGAAGAAGAAAAAGCATTGCATATAATTTTTTCTTATATTAAACCCTTTAATTATCAAAATTCAACAATTGTACAAATTGAAAAAAAGATTTTTTTTGAACATTTAGAATTGATAGATAACAACAAATACAAAAGATATGAAAAACTTATAGTAAATTTAATAGGTAAAACTATGACAAAAATTGATAAACCAGAAACAAATAGCAAATTAATAGGTATAATTATTTATAGTTCTCAGTGATATAATAGAAAACCTATTTTTGAAATAAAATTAAATCCAGATTTTATGCCTTATTTAGAGCAGTTAAAAGAACATTATACAAGGGTTGATTTAAATACTGTGTGTGCTTTTAGATCAAAACATGCTTTGACCTTGTATAAGTTTTTATGTTCTTGAACTAATGATAGTAAAAAAGAAAATAAAAGATATTTAACTACAAAAGATTTAAAAGAGTTATTTGGTTTGTCTATTGATGATTATGTTTACAATGGTAAGTTTGTTAGAAGTTTATTTGAAAAATATACCATTGCTATTGCAATTAATGAAATTAATAAATATTCTGATATAAATATAAATTATGATAAAAAGAAAGAAAATGGTAAAGTTAAAAAATATGAATTTATTTGAACACAAAAAGAAAAACCAGTAGAAATAAATAAATCTAATCAAAAACAAAAAAACAATGTCTAAAGAACAAATCAATAATATATTAACAAATATTGATAAAGACGATGATGTTGTTTTTGACAAATAAATTACTTATTTATATATGAATTATGAGTTAAATATTGTACAATTAATTCTGTTACTGGTGTGGCTTTTGATCGAGGGCACCGGTAACGATTTTTTTATTTTACTTGATATTTATAATATTTATGGTAAAGTTAAAATATGAAAATTGAATAACTAAATAGGTACCTCGATCAAATTAGCCTATCTATAAAGATATATTTTTATCTTTCTTTTAAATAAGAAGTTTGAAAATAAACGAGTTGTAACCTATGTTGTTACAATTTTTATTTTTAAAACTACTTTGAAAGGAAAGATTTTTTATGAATAAAGAATATTTAAAACTTATTAAGGTTGAATTCATGCATGGTGTAGAAGAGCCTTGATGTAATAACCAAGGAGTTGCAATATTACCCTATGTAGTTAAAAATAATGAATATTTTTACTTATTAACTAAAGAATATAATCCATTATTTAAAAATAAACAGATTAGTGAATACAGTACTATCACTGGTGGTCTAGAAAATAAAAATCATTATCAAACAATCATTAATGAGATGTTTGAAGAAACTGGTATTGATGTTACTAACAATAAAGTAAAAATTCACTATTTAGGAAAACACTTTGCAAATAAGTCAAGTACAAAATTGTGGTATTTTTATGGAATTGATTTAACAAAATTGAATTTAGATTTAACTACAACCTACAAAGGTACTGGTGATGGCTCACCTGGTGAAAAAGAAATTAGTGCAAGTTTTGTTAATGAAAATCAATTAAACAAATCAAACGATTCCTTAAGCTTAGCTACACATAGCAAATTAACTTTAAAAAATTTGATTAGCTGTGATAATAACATAAATCAAAAATTAGATATGATTTTACAAATTTTAAATGAACAAAAAAATAGTAGTAATAAATCAGATCAAATATCTTGAAAAGATTAGGAGTGCAATCATGAAATGTAATTATTGTTGAAGAAAAGCAAGTTGAAGTATGAAATCTATTTTTTATGGTAATACCTTTTATAAATTTATTTGTACTTATTATTTTATTGAAGAGACATTATCGTTATTAGAAATTAAGGAAAAACTAAAAGAAAAATTAGGAGGAAATTATGCAATTAACAAATAAAGAGCAAGAAATTCTAACAATTTATCAAAAATGATTAAAAGAGAATAATTTAAATGGCAATTGTAATGCTTATTTTATTTCTAAAACTTCTATGTTGGTATTTCAAGTATGAGATTTACAAAAAATGATTAGCGAAACAATATGATTAAAAACTGATAGTGAAAAATGACAATTTTATATTAAAAATTTAGGTGAAAAATTTAATAAATCTTTTTTTTAAAAGAGATTTTAGAAATTGAAAAAGATTTTGTTTTAAAAATTTTTAAAGAAAAATCAAATTTGTAAACAAAATATAACATTGTATAATTAATCTGTTTATATAATTATAGTGTTTAAACAAATATAAAGCATTGAATTTAAGAATATGAATACGAAAACATTCATATTCTTAAACATCGCTAAAAACAGCAAATATGAGCCAAATAAGAGGGATGATAATTATGCGCATATGCAAAAATTGTAAACAAATTGAAAGGATAGAAAATATAACTTTTACTTGTTAAAAATATTACTGTTTTAATTGAAAAAATAGATTATTAATAGAAGAAATATTTAATAATAACCATAATGAGGAGAAACAATAACATGAAAAAACTATTATCATTACTTGCAGTTTCTACGTTAGTTGGAACAAGTACAAGTAGTTTAAAACCAGTATTTACAAATAATGTTGTAAGTCATGGTTTTAAATCAAATCAAGTAAATAATAAAGACATTAGTATTAGGGGTAATAATGATAATCCTTTTATTAATCCCATAATCAACGCACCTAAAAACATATTAAGTCTTAGTATTACTTTTGATGGAACAATTTGAGTAGGTACTGATAATGGCTTATATAAGAGTGTTAATGGAAAAACTTTCAATAAGGTAATGAAAGGTTTTAATGTTAATACTATTTTAACTAAAAATAATGGAACAATTTGAGTAGGTGATGGAACTTGTCTTTATAAAAGTACTGATAATGGAATTAATTTTGATAAGATAATTAAAAATCCAAATGATGTTGTTAATTGTTGAAAATTTGCACCGAACGGAACAATTTGAGCAAGTAGTAACATTGGTCTTTATAAGTCAACTGATGAAAAAACACTTACTTCTATCCAATTAATAGGAACTGCTCCTAAAACCAATCTTGAAATTTCATTAAATGGTTCAATTTATGTATCAGTTAATGGTGATGGTTGAGATAATAGTGGTTTATATAAAAGTGTTGATGGAGAAAAGTTTAATAAAATTTCATCATTATCAGGAAAAGAATGATTACAAAAGAATAAAAAAATTAATGCAGTTAAAAGTTCAAACAACGGAACTATATATGTAGGAACTGAGACCGGTTTATATAAATCAACTGATGGAATTCTCTTTAATGAGATAGCAAACATGAAAGTTCAGTGTATAACTAATGGTTCTGATGGAACAATTTGAGTAGGTACTGATAATGGCTTATATAAGAGTGTTAATGGAACTATTTTTAATAAGATAGCAAATAATAAAAGTATTATTTATACGGTTAAGAACGCACCGAATGGAACTATATATGTTGGAGAGTATCAAGGATTATATAAAATTGATTTAATTGATAATTTATTAACTTTAAATCAACCTAACTATATTGGTGATAAATATGATGGATTTGTTTATAAAAATGAACAAAAATTAGATTTTAAAGAACAATATTTAAAAAGTGCTATGTTAGATGGAAATTCAATCACAGTTCCATCTACAGATGTAAATATACCAGTTGGTGAACATACTTTAATTTTAACTTTGAAAGATGAATATAAAAAATATCTTGATTTATTCAGTGGTGATGTTACAACTGGTCAAGTTACATATAAATTATGAATAAAAACATTAGTTGATAAAAGTAAGATTAGTTATGAAACAAATCAAGATACAGATTTATTATCTGGCTTAGTTTCAGATTTAGGAAATACTAACGGTTGTGATATTATCCAAACTAAAGCAAAATCTGGAATACATAATGCAACTTTAAAAACTTTATTTAGTTCAAAAATGCTTGATGAAAAAAATAGTTTTTATGTACAAGGAAACGTTGATAGTAATAATGATTTTACAGAAACTGGAACTCATCAACATTTAGATTTAACTAAAACTGAAATAAATATTGATGGAATTTATAAAATGCACTTAGTTGATGTTGTTGGCAATGTTTATGATAGTTATTACGAGTTAGGTCAAAATAACTGAAAAATCAAAGGAACCTTTAGTGATAATGAGTTAAATAAATTGTCAGTTAAATTAAATATAACTGTTAATTTAACTGACCCTACACAAAAACAAGAAGCTATGGGTTGATTACAAAAATATCAAAGTTCTTCTGATAGTACATTTAATAGTGCTGTTTCAACTAAAGGTAAAGGATTTAATCTTACTATTAATGATTTACCAAATGGATATAAAGAATTTTTAGACCCTGTGACTTATGTTGACAGTAAGACTCCATTTGCTATAAATCAAAGTAAATTAATTAATGAAATTACTAAGATTGCTGAACAAAAATTACAAGATGGTTTATCTGGCTTACCACAAAATCTAAATGTTGATACTAAAAATGTAGTTAATAACTCAACATTGAATAGTTATACAAGTTGAATAAATGCTTATAATAATTTTATTAATAATCATAAAGACCAATGAATAAATGATATTGTCAGTGTAGCTTCACGTGGGTTTGCTACATCTCAACAATATCAAGATATTAAAAATCATATAACAGGCTTAGATTTTAAAAATTATTTACAACATTTAGTATGAACAGAAAATTCAAATTTATCTACAAGTAATGATTACAAACAATTTGTAGAACTAGATAAGTTACAACAAGATACTATTACCTGAGTAAATCAAAATATTCCTGAAATAAATACAGCATATCAAAATGAAATTAAAGATGCTGAAACTGGATTGGAGTTGCATGGATATAGTATTTCTGAAATTTTAAATGGTAAAAAATTACCTCAAACAAAAGGTCAAATTGATAATTTTGCAGATGAACAATCATTTCATGATTGATTGCAAGCTAAAGCAGATAATATGTATCATATTTGACAGTTAAAAGTTGGACTACCCATTGGTTTAATTTTATTAGGAGTAACAGTATTTGCTAGTTTAGCTTGTTATTGAAAATTTAGTGCAAGACACAATCCTATAAAAAGAGCTAAAAAAACTTTTAAACCAATTCCTGATAAAAATATAAAGAAAAAGAATAAATAAATGATTTTGATAGCTATTGGTATTTTAATTGGGGTTCTGGGTGTTGGTGGTTTCTTTTCATTAGTTGGTTGATTTTTTACTAATCATCATTTTTTTGATATTATTGGTTGGATAATTTCTATTCCTATAATTGTCATTTTAGCGATTATTATTGGATTTTTATTTTATATTGTTTGTTGATTGTTAACAGATTTATTTAAATGAACTATCAAAAAAATCAAAAATAAAAGAACAAATATAGATATTTAAAGGATTTAAATTATGACAGAAAATGAATTAAAAAATATTATTAATAATTTTGTAAAGTTAAATCCTAAGAGAGATATTTATCCAAAAATCAACAAGTATGATAGTAAGGTTTTTTTTGATGTTCAAAATTTATTTAAAAATAATTTAAAGTTAATAAATCAAAATAATTATAATGATATTTTTAGTAGTAAAGATTGTAAATTGCTATTAGGTAAAGAATGAATATCAATATTAGTTACAAGTAAAAATATTAATGATTATCATACAAATCTTAGACGTGATTTTGAAAAATGTAATCAAAAAAAATTACTTGAAAAAATCAGCAAAGATTTGTTTTTGATTTATTATCATGATGAGAATAGTATGTTTATAGAAGCATCAGTAATAAATTTTGATGTTAATGTTAAAAGAGAATTAGAAAAAATTAGATTTCTTTTAGATGAACAAGATTGAAGCAACTATTTTTTTAATTTACAAAGCATAATGCATAAAGAAATTATTAATTTTTTAAATTGAAAATCTGAAAAATTAAAATATGATTTATATATTAAAAATTTAAAAAAAGAAATTCATAATGATTTTATTTTTAATAAAATTAAAATCATTATTGATGATATTAATTTATATCGTAATAGTTTAATTAAAATAACTGCTGGAGGTTCTAAAGTTAGTCAGGATAATAAAAATAAATGAAATATAATGAATAATAATGAAAGAGAAATAATTGGATTAGATTTTTATTTTAAATTAATATTTTTAGCTAACGTTTTTAAACGTTTAAAAAATAAAAAATAAAAATTGTTTTTTAATAAATAATTAGATAAGGAGAAAATTATTATGAAAAAACTAAGAAAATTATTATCAATCCTTGCAGTTTTAGGAGTTACTATAGTAACAGCAGCTAATGTTGTTGCATGTAATGATTATCAAGGTGTTAAATTTAAGTATGAAAATATAATATTAACTAAAAATCTAAAAACGAAAACACAAGATAATAATGGCAATTTATATTATGCAACTTTTGATAATAATGATATTGGTATACCTGGAGAAAAAATTTGAAAATATAATGAAACTACAAAAATGAACGAAATTTATTGAGAAGATAAAAATTTTAAAGTTGGTTCTTTTAACATGGCAGTTGACAGTAAAGGAAATATTTATTTAGGTTCAGCGGGTGGGGTAGAAATTCTTTATGATAAAAATAAATTTAGAACTATGCCCTTAGTTTCTAATGTAACAACTAATATTACTTATTTTAAAAGTAATATATATGTAACAACTTTTGATGGATTTTATAAATATAATATTGACACTAAAAATACTGAAAAAATAAATTTACCAAATGATTCAATAGTTAATTCTATATTTATTGATAAAAATGAAAATATTTATCTTGGAGTTTATAAGGGGTTAGATTATGGTGTATTAATTATAAAAAAAGGTGAATCTGAAGCTAAACCAATAATTGGAGATATTTTTTTTAATGCTAATGGTGTAGGTTTAATTGCAGAAATAGATAATAAAATATATTTTTATAGTTTGAATCTACAAAGTAAAAAAGCTAAATTATATTATAGTGATTTATATAATATTAAAATAGAATATTTGTTAGATTTGTCAGGTAATGTTGAAAAAATCTTCAATGTAAATAATAAAATTGGTTTGATAATACAAGAAAATAAAAATACAACAATTCAAGTTTTAAATATAACTGACAACATTAGTTTAGAAAAAAAATTTGAAATAAAAAATAATTTTTATAATCAAATAATACAAAATTTTAAAATTTTATATCTTTCTAATGAAACTAAAATTGATTGTTTAAGTTGATAAAACTTAAAAAAGTAATATAATAAAAACAAACTTAAAAATAAAAAAATGCAACAGGCGTATTTACTAGATACCCTATTGCTGACAGGTTATGCATGTAGACGTGAACCTGCATTTAAATTATATATTTTTTCATAATTTTTTGCAAACGACATTCTAGATGTAACCTAAATGTCGTTTTTCTTTTTTAAAGTTTATAAAAAAAGAAAGGAAGTAAAAATTATGTTTTTATTTAATTTTTTATCAAGTGTTGATCCACAAACTCAACAATTATTAAACAATTTAATGGATGTACTACTACCGATTTTGTATACCATTGCAGGATTTGCTTTAGCATTTTCTATTATTAAATATTCTTGAAAAATTCATAATGACCCTGAAAACAAAGGTGATTATTTAAGACATATGGTTACTAGTGTTATTGCTTGTGGTGGAGTTTTAATTGCTTCTGGAATAGCTCATATTATTTTTGCAAGAATGTTAGGGATATTATAGTCATGAAATTTATGTTTTTAGACACTTTTGGCATTGGTCATGCCATATGAAAGTTACTTTATGACATTTTTGTTAGAGGACCTTTATTTATAGTAAATGGGCTTGGTAATGCCATTACTTATTTGTCAGGACAAAAAATTATTGATTTAGTGTTTGGAACAACCGGTCATTTCTTTAATATACCCCCACAATTTATTATTTTTCTAGCTTTAGCAAGTTGTCTTGTTGTTTTATTTGCTGGTGGAGTTATATTGCATGCTATGGTTCATCAAAAAATTGGTAGTGCAGTGTCAGAATTAGTTAATCGTATTATAATCATAGTTTTATTATGAGTTTTAGTACCACTATTTTTTTGAGTAATTAATTTTACTGTTGTATCAATTATTCATATTTTATTACCAAAAATGATTGATGGTGAAAGCTTAGCTAATATGGTTGGTGCATTAGGATTTACAGATAATAATAATCATCGATGATGAAACTATGATATAGATTATCCTGATTGAAATCATTATAATTTGTTTTTAGGTGCTTTTGGTACGTGATTTACTATGGCAATATTTTTTCTTTTAGGATTAACATTAGTTAAAAGGATTTTTGATTTATTTTTATTTTATGTGGTGTCACCAGTAATATTTGCAACAGCATCAAGTAATGTTAAATGACAAAAAGTAAATTTGTGAAAAGAATTTGTTATTGGTAGGTTTATTTCAACAATTGGGATAGTTTTAAATTTAACTTTTTTTCTCAATTTAGAACCAGTATTTTTTAATGCAGCTAGTGAGATTAGTTCTAGTTGAATGGCAAAATCTGCATTTCAATTACTTTTTATTTCTGGTGGAGCTATTGCTACATATCAAGCTCAACAAATATTTAGTTATTTTGTAGGACAGACTGTTGGACTTGCTGATGGTATATCAATGTTAACTACTTTAAAAGCTGGAAGCATTGGTTTAAAATCAGCTGCTTTAGGTACTTTAGGAGTTGCTGGCGGAATATTATTCGGTAGAAAAAATAAAAAAGGTTTTAATAATGTTGTTAATTCTAATACCAAATCTATGGGTGGAATAGTAGGTATAGGTACAAGTGTAGCCAAAACAACTGTTAGTAGTGTTTTAACAACTGCTGGATTTATTAGTGGAGTTCATCATGTACGAAAAAATCAAGGGTGAAAAAAAGCAAGTAAAAGCGTTGGTAAAAGTATTATTAGTGTTCCGACTAAACCAATGAATAATCTAGCTGATCAAATTATTAATAAAACTAATGAACAACTCGCGAAAGGTAAAAATGTTCATGTTAAAGAACAAAATAAAAAAGAAAAGGAGAATAAAAATGGAACAAGTAGTGTTACCAAAAAGTAATAGAAAAATTTATTATCAGATTTTTAAAGGAATTAGTTTTCTTGATTTAGTTGTTTTCTCTTTGTTTTTAATTACATCAATTTTAATTGCATATTTATTACCGATTTTAATTTTAAAATGAATTACAACAACAATTACGTTTTTACTGGGTTGTTTAAGTTTGGTTAAAAATTCTAATGAAACAAGAGTTTATAACACTATTTTTAATGCTATTAAATATAGTACTAAATTACTTGTTAATAGAAAAGTAATTGTAAAACCACACTATGTTAATACTTCATCAGTTGAAGTTTTACAATTTAATTACAAAAAAGAAAGTTTATTTTTATCAGGAATTCAATTACAATCAACAAATTTGCAATTATTAAATATAGAACAACAAAAAATAATATTAGATGATTTTAGTAGTTTATTAAAAGTAATTAATTTACCATGTAAACTAATTAAAATTGATAATAATTATGATTTTGAAAATCAAATTAATAATTTAACAAATCAATTAAAAAAAGCCAATAAAGTTAATAAACAATTTATTAACTTACAAATAAAACAATTAAAATTACTAAATGATTCACATGATTTGAAAACACCAGTAGTTTATTTACTTTGATTTGCTAAAAGTATTTTTGAAGCCAAAAATCAATTGCAATTGGTAAATGAAACTCTTACTTTTTCAAATTTAAAATTTGTTAATTTAAATAATGAACAAATTATTAATTGTTGACAAAAATTTAGTTTTGAAGGTTATGAATTTACTTGTTTATCAAATTCTATTAAAGAAAATTTTATGAATAGAAAAGGTTTTATTTGAAGTTTGACTAATTTACCAAATAAAATTTCACCCTTTTGATTAAGTCAATTATTTAGTGTTGAAAATTGTAATGTGGTAGTAAATATTTATCCAGTTACTAAAAAAGATGCTAAAAAACGAATTGATGAAGCTATTAATAAAATTAAAACTAATACTTCCAATTATGCTAAAACTGAAAGTCAACGTATTGAAAGTCAAAATTATGAAGAAGCATTTCTAAATGAACAACAAGCAATTTTAGATGATACTGATATTTTAAAAGAAATCTCAATTTTTATTTTATGTGTTTCTAATAACAAAAAAATAGTTTCAAATACTAAAAAAGCATTAAAAAATTTAGCAATTAATAAAAATTGAAAATATGATAAATTGTCATTTTTACAAGCTGAAGCAATTATTTCATCTTACTTTAGTTATAATTTACTAGAAAAATCATGTGTTATTGATATGACTTGTAATACTTTTGCAACAAGCTTTCCTATCCCTGATATGCCTTTAAGTGATGAAAAAGGATTTTTAATTGCTGAAACAGTTTCAACTAAACCTGTAATTTGAGATTTATTTAAGAAAACTAAAGAACGAGTAAATAAAAATTTATTAATTTTTGGTGAAAGTGGTAGTGGTAAATCATTTACTGCTAAAAAAATATTATTAAATCAAGCATATCAAAATGCAAAAATATTTATTTTAGATCCTGAAAACGAATTTAAAACATTAGTAACTAACTTAAATGGACAAGTAATTAATGCATCAGGGTCGCTAGGTAATGTTATTAATCCTTTAGAAATTATTAAATTAAATAATGATGAAGATAATGCAGATAGTTTTAATAATCAATTATCTTTACTAGAAGCATTCTTTATTACATTATTTCCTAAATTAAACGATGATGATACTATTATGAATTCACTAATTGAAATAATTAAAGAAACATATAAGAATAAAAAAATTTTACCAAGTACTAATTTTATTAAGTTGAAAAATAGTGATTTTCCAACTTTCAATGATGTACTTGAATTAATAAATCAAAAAATAAAAATTTCAAATAATAAACAACAACAGTTTATACTTGAAAATTTAAAATCAAAGCTAACAGCTTTAACACAAGGAACTTATGCCAAATACTGAAATGGCCATACTAAATTTCAATGAAATGAAAAAAATATAGTTTGTTTTAATTTAATTGAATTACTAGAAAATAACAATAAAAAAATAATTAATTTACAAATGATGTTAATTTTACGACTATTAGGAAAAGAAATGATAAACACTAAAACCTATAATGAACAAAATTCAAGTAAAAATCAACAAAGAATTATTATTACTATTGATGAAGCACACTTGTTAGCTAACGAAAATAATCCAATAGCTTTAGACTTTTTATTTCACACTATGAAACGCATTAGAAAATATAACGGTTCATTAATTATTATTACACAAAATATTAATGACTTTAGTGGTAATGAAACAATTAAAAAGAAATTTACAGGAATTTTAAACAGTGCTCAATATTGATTAATTGGTGGTTTGCAACCCGAAGACTTAAATGCATTAAATCAAATGTATCAACAATCTGGTGGATTAAGCGATGCTGTTAAAAATTATCTTTCTAAAGCAAATCAAGGTAAATTTTGATTTAAGATTTCAAAACAAGAACAATTGCCCATTCAAGTTTTACAAATTGATGATGAAGTGGAAATTGTAGGAAATACATAAAAAAGTTCTCATAACTAAGATGTGATTAATGGTTTTGTATTCATATTCTTAAACATCGCTAAAAACAGCAAATATGAGCCCAATAAAGGCATATGAACAAAAAGGAGTGAAAAATGATGATAAATTGAATAAAAGACAAGTGACAAGAAAATATTTTTCATAAAATTTGAATTTTTGCAATGATATGAAGTTTAATTTTTCTTGCATTATGGTTTGCTTTGGATTGTGTTGGAGCAATTGCTTATACATGATATTACAATATTCATTTTACTTGATTTAAATGATTCAAAAATTTACCAGCAATATGAGTAGTAAGTAATAGTGCATGAGTAAGTGCAGTTATTGTATTAGGTATGTTTATTTACTATTGAAATCATAAATTTGAAAAATGAAATCCAAAAAATTCAAAACTAAAAAATGAAATAAAATCTCAAATTAAAGAATTTAAAAAATTAGGAAATGAAAATTTGATAAATTTAAATAAAAAAGTTGGTTTAGTCAAATCAAAACTAAATCAACATACATTGCTTGTTGGTGCTACTGGTTCAGGGAAAACTACAACTGCACTAGCTATCATTAAGCAACTTAAAAATAAATTAAATCAAAAAATTATCATTATTGATGGAAAAGGTGATGAAGACTTAATTAATAAAATTAAAACAATTGATGACAATACCTTTATTTGATCAATTGGATGCAATAATGTATATAATCCCTTAGCTACAAAAAACAATGTTATTCTAGCTGATAAGATTATGTCATTGTTTCAATTTTCAGAAAGTCATTATCAAGCAATTGCTCATAATTATTTACTTTTATTAATTAAAATTTTAATTAATAAATCAATTGCTATAACTTTTGAAAATATTGTTAAATATTTTCCCATCAAGCAAGTTAAAAAATTACTTGATAAAAAAGATTATGAATATGATATTTTAAAGACATTTACTGAAAATGAACAAGATATTCAAGGTTTACAACATCGTTTAAACATATATTTACAACAATTAAGTAATAGTTTGTCCTACAAAAATAGTCTGTCAGAATTATTAGCTAAACATAATATACTTTTATTTTCTTTAAATTCATTGTCATATCCTGAGCTTGCAAGCAATGTTGGTAAATTACTTATCCAAGATTTAAAAGAATTTGCTTCTATAAAACCAAGAAATCAGCATATTAATTTATTTTTAGATGAATTTAATGTTTTTGCAAATGATACTATTATCAACCTAATCAATAAAACTCGAAGCTTTAACTACCAATGCTTTTTATGTTTTCAAGTAACTGATGATTTATCAACAGATAAGAAAAAACTTTTAAATACCATTTTTGGAAATGTAGGAAATATAATTGCTCATAAGGTAAGTGATGTAGAAAGTCCTGAATATATAGCAAAAGTTTTTGGAACCAGAACAGTAGAAAAAATTACTAAGCAATATGATACCAAAAGCAAAAAAAGTTCTAAAGGTTCAATTCGTGAAGTTGAAGAGTATATTGCTCATCCCAATGATCTAAAAAATTTGAAAGTTGGACAAGCATATTGTAAAATTTTATTACCTAGTTCAAATCAATATGTAGATAAAATCACCGTTCAAAAAGATTAAATGAGTAAGTTTATTATTCAAAAACAAATCATTACTCTAATGGCCTTTAAAACGCATTATTTAACATTTTAAAAAAGAAGAATTAAAAAATATTTTTTTGTATGATTTTATTTTGGGTTAAAATAAGTCCAAAATTAAAAGGAGGTTTTATATATGAAAAAAATATATGTAGCATTTGATGGAGATGAAGATATACAATATTTTAATACCCTAAAAATGTGAAAAGAAAATGAAAGAATTGACTTTAATTTTAGTAATCCACATGATCTTAATTCAGCTAGAGATGATAGTGCTGTTGAATCAATTAAAGCTCAATTGAGAAAAAGATTTGATGTTTCAAATGTATTTATGATTTTAGTTGGTCAAAATACAAAAAGATTAACAAAATTTGTTAAATGAGAGATAGAAACAGCTCTAAAAAGAAATATGAAAATTATAGTTGTTAATTTAAATGATAAAAACTATTGTGATACCATTCTTACGCCAACTGCCTTAATTAATGAAAAATTAGTTGTAGATTATATTCCATTTAAACTAAATTACATTAATCAAGCTTTATATAAATGTTAATTTAAATGATAAAAAAAATATTTATTTATGATAAGGTAAGACTCAGAATGGCTATGTTAAAATCATGGTCTTTGTTTCTTGCTTCTATAACTACCTTAAGTTTGTTATCTGTTTTTATTTCTTTTTCTGATATTTATAAAGACTTAGTTGGTAATAATAAGGGATTACAATTTTTAATACTATTTATAATATTCATAGTTGTATATGTTTTATTATTTATTATTTGATATTTTATTTTGTATTTTTATAAAAAATTTAAAATAAAAAAGAGTAAAACAAGAATAACCATTTATAAAAAAAATATTTTTGATAATTCTTTTTTGATAGTAAAAAGGTTATTTTAATTCCAGTAGATAAAGATTTTACAACAAATTTTGATGAAATAGGAAAGATTGATGAAAATACGACACACGGTCAATTTTTAAAAAAATTTGGTGATAATATTACTGAAATTCAAACCAAAGAAAATGGTTTTCTTAAACAATTTAAATATCAAAAAGATGAAAAAGAATTTATAGTATTTTTTATGCCACTTACGGAAATAAAATCCCCAAATTATAAAGCTGAAATTAAATCAATTGATGAATTTTTAATCAATTGTAAAAATACAATTGATTATGTTAATGGTAATCTTAATGGTCGTGAATTAATAATGCCTATAATTGGGGCAGGCAAATCAAGAATTTATGAAAAATCATTATTTTTTAATGACATTAATAATGTATTATCTTTATGAATAATGTATTTTCAAATATTTGGTTACAAAGATTTAAAAGTTGGAATATCAGTTTTGCCAACCCAATGACAATTAATTAATTTTCACAAGTATTAATTAATGTCAAATATAGTTATTCATTGAATAACTATTTTTATTTAATATTAATTTTATTACCATTTGTTCCAAAAATTTTTATAAATAATATTTATGTTATAAATATTATTTAGTAATTTTTTACATTTAATGTTATTTATGTTATAAATATTATTTAATTAAAAATATCAAATATTTAATATAATAAATAGTGAATATAACATAAATATTATTTATGTTATAAATATTATTTAGTAATTTTTTACATTTAATGTTATTTTTTTTATTTATGTTATAAATATAATAGGAGTTGATATTATGCCACAAATAAAAAAAATAAGAAATTCATTTTTAGAAAATGATATTTCAGATAAAGATATTTTAAAAACAATTGAAAATGTATCAAGCTATAATAAAACTAAAAAATTTAATAAAATTGATTATCAAGATATTATGCCACCAATGACATGTAAAGTTGAATTAGTAAGAAAATTTAGAAAACAAGCTAAGGATAAAAAATGAAGTTATACAACTTTAATGAATGAAATTTTAACTGATTGATTTAATAAAGGAGAATAAATAGTTATGAAAATGATTTCTATTTGTAATAAAAAGGGTGGAGTTGGAAAAACAACACTCTGTAAAAATATTGCTTATAAATTTGCTTTAGAAAATAAAAAAGTTCTAGTTATTGATTTAGATCCCCAAGCTACAATCACTATGCAAGTTAATAATGATATTAAAAATGATAAATGTATTTTAGATATAATTGCTTCAAAATCAGCAGTAAAACTTATTAAAATTATTAATTTAATTGAAAGAACAAAATATAAAAATATTGATATTATAATGGCAAATGAGGAATTAAATAAAGTTTCAGTTACAATAAACGCAACATATTCCGAAAAAGAAAAATATTTATTATCAGATATAATCTATCAAAATAATCAAGAAATATTTGAAAATTATGATTATGTATTAATTGACTATCCTCCAACAATAAATGAATTATCTGTAAGTTTTTTAATGCTTTCAGATGTAATTATTGTGCCAATTAACGAAGGATTAAATAGTATTAAAGGGTTAATTGATTTACAAAATACTTTAAACTATTTTTGTAGAGAAACACAAAAAAATATCCCTAACATTAAAATTTTATTAAATGGAATTAAAGAAGGCAAAAATTTAAAACAAATATTGAATTTATTAAATGAAAAAAAACTGAATAATTTATCTAAATCTAAAATTTCTTATTCTGAAACATTTAAAACAATTGAGAATAACTTAAATAGTATCTGAACAAATCCTTATTATTGACGTCAAAAACAAGCATATGAAGAACTTATTGCAGAAATCATATAAAAAGGAGTTATATAAAATGATTGATAAAGACGATGAAGTTATTTTTGATAAATTTTTAGAATTAGAGATTAATAAAAAAATTAAAAATCATAAATTTAAACAACCTAGTAAATTAAAAAATATTAATATTTTAAAAGAATTTAAAATATTAGTTGAAAATTCTATTAATGAAATAAAAAAACAACATTCAAAAAAACTTATTAAAGTAACAACAAATAAAAATTATTCTTTAATTACAGACTATATTTGAATAATACAAGAATTTGTTGATAATAATCAAACAAAAGAAATGTTATATTGTTATTATAAATTTATGATTTTAAAAGAAATTTATAATACCTTATTTTTAAAAGATTTATTAAATTTTATTAATGATCAAATTTACAAATTAGAACAAGCATTACTTTAATCATAATTTTAAAATTACAATTTCATTTTTTTATATAAACATAAAAAAAGAACTTATAAAGTTCTCAAAATATGCACCGGGTTTGATTACCCAGCAGGATATTACTACCCTTCATAAATGAATTATAACATAATTTTGTTAAAAATTACAATTAAATTTAACAATAAAAATAGTAAGGAAAATTTTAAAATGGAAAAAATATTTTATAAAAATATGGGTTTATACAAATTACATCGTTCTAATGAATTAGACCATGAACATGGTAGACCCGCAATCTTATTAAAATATAAATTTAAAAAATCATTAGTTTGGTATGGCACTAGTAAAAAGGATTTAATTACAAAAGAAAAACCTTTAACAATTAATTTGAGTAAAACTAAAACATACTTTTATTCTACTGGAATAGAAAGAGTAAATACAATTGATTTAAAAGATAAATGAGTTAATTATTCAACAAACAACGTTTATGAACTTTCTTCGTTTGAACAACAAGAATTAATTTCTAAATTTGTTAGTTTTACTTTAGAACAAAATCCATATGTAAAAATTAAAAATTTAGAAATTAATAACAAAGAATTAGAAACAAAAATACAAGATTTAGAAACAGAAATAGCACAACTGAAAAATCAAATTTGTGTGCAATCATTAAAGTTAAAAAATCGTAATCGTGGATAGATTTTATTTAAAAATAAGTATATGAAAAACTAATTTTTAAATCATGTAAAATTATAGTAAGAAATTTTAGGGGGTAAAAATATGTCAAATAAAGTTAAAAGACCAATGAATGCTTATATGCTTTTTAGTAAAGAAAAAAGAACAGAGATTATTCAGCAAAAACCAGAACTTAAATCAAAAGTTGCAGAAATTGCAAAATTGATTGGTAATCATTGAAAAGAAATGACAAGTGAAGAAAAATCTAAATATGTAAAAATAGCAGAAGAAAACAAAAAAATATATGAAAAAGAAAATAAAAAATAAGGATTTTAAATTCATTTAAAAAAAGCCTAATTAGGCTTTTTTATTTTTTGAATACTAAACCATATAAATTTTTAAATCGTTTGTTTATGAGTAAATTAGATTTTATTAAGCCAATTTTAAATATAAGAGAAATTGTAATTACAATTTCTCTTTTTTAGATTTTTAATGAGCTTGTGTTATATCGACTTGTTGAAGGTTGATTTTGTAAATTTATTGAATTTATTTCTTCATTAATACTGATTATACTTTCTGCTTTTAATAAATTAGGAAGTTTTGTTATTTTTGATAATTGTAGTAATTTATTAAAACATATTATTAAATTTTTATAAGTTTCTTTGCTATATATATAAAGATTGAGAATTTCTTTTTTCTGTGATTTTAATTTTTTTATTTTATTATTGTTAAATTTGAAAATATTTCAATTATTTTTTTGTAATTTATCAATTTCAAAATTTAAATTAATTAATAACTTATTAAAATCATTCATATTATTTAAAATATTTCATAATGTAATTTTATTATTAATATTTTCTAAATCGTTTTTTAGTTTCTCTAATAAATTCAATTCATTTTCTTTTGTGTCTTCTCCAATTTCAAAATTTCTTGATTGTTGTTGAAAATCTTTCTTTTTATCTTTCATTTAATTTTTCCTTTCAAAATAAAAAAACTCATTTACTTTGAAATTAAAGCAATGAGTTAAAAACTTATATTAAGTTTAATTAAATTATACAAAAAAAGTTCCTATACGAAAATAAGGAACTAAAGTTTTAGGGGTTATTTGAAATTTGTGTTTATGTTTATTTAAATTTTATATTCATTTTTTTTAAAATTAGTTGTTCTATAAAAAATAAGAACAATTTAATTATAACATTTTATTTCATATTTTAACACTTATTTATTTAATTAAATAAATTTATATGTTAAATATTTCAATGATATGTGATTCTTTATATCAATTATAAAGATTTATTTGTTCTTGTATGAATTTAGCCATTTTTTCATCTGGTACAACTCAAACAACATTGTGACCATCTTTTATGTGTTCGCGCATGTTATCAAGTTTTTCTTCGATACGTTCTTTTGATTTTCGTGTTCGTTCAATTTCAATTCAAACTTTGGTTCCATTTTCATATTCAATCATTAAGTCAGGGTATCTGTCTTGTTTTGAATTTCAACTTTTAAGTTCAAGTTCGTTTTCATAACTTGCAATATTTTTTTGTTTAGATAATCATTTAATCATTAAGTCTTGGTGAGCAAGTTGGTTTAAATTTAGTTTTGATTTGTTGTTTTCTTTTCCTAAATAGCGTTTTCCTAAGTTTGAAAGATAATAAATATTTTTTCTAGTTATTTGATTTATCAAAACTAATTCTTTTTGTTTTAAAAAACTTAATTGTCTTTCAACATTTTTAAATTGCTTATTAATCAATAGTGCGATTTGTTCTGTGTTTAGATACCCTCATCGATTTATAATTTCTAGGATTTTTATTTGTTCCATTTTTATTTCCTTTCTTGTTTTCCCCTTACGTTAAGAGCGGCTAGGGGATCCATTTTCTTTCTTTTTAGAGCGCTAAAGCGCGGTCTTTTCTTTCTTTTTAAAAAGAAAGAAAAGACTAATCACTCCCAACGTAAGAGTTGACCCCACATTCCATAAGGTACGTTGCGAGTGTGGGGTCAACTCTTTGAAAGCACAAAAGTGCTTGAAAGTTGGGAGTGATTGTTAGATTAATTATTAGGTCTGTTCCTACAAATATTCTACAATTTATTATATAATAAAATTAAAAAAGACGGTATTATTTTGGTTTTTTAAATTAACGTATTACATATTTCACAATATAAATATATAAATTTATATACATATATTTATATTCTTTATTATTTCTTTTATTATTTCTTTTATAGTATAAGTTAGAGCAGAGTCAAGGTATAAGTTAGAGCAGAGTCAAGGTATAAGTTAGAGCAGAGTCAAGGTATAAGTTAGAGCAGAGTCAAGGTATAAGTTAGAGCAGAGTCAAAGGGGTACTTACAAGGCAGTCAAAATTTCATTCATTTAATAAATTTTTAATTAAATAAAAATTTTAGTTTACAATTAACTTTGTGATTGATATTTGGTGTCGAAGCTTGGTGTCAATCACATTTATTTATTTAAATATGATAGAATATTTATGAATTGAATAAATGAATGCAAATAGGTTAAAGCTTCGACATTATTTACTCACCTATTAAACTTTAGAAACAATTGAAGTTGAAATATTTGCTTAAAAATATTTCAATTTTTATTTTTAAATTTAGAGGTGTGGAAATGAATAGTGAAAGTAAGAAAACAATAGTTAAGAAAATAAATGATAATACTTTTTTAAGTGAAATTAAAAAAGTTCATTATTCAAATATAATTGCAAGAATGATTAGTAAATTTACACTTGAAGAAGAAAAAGCATTGCATATAATTTTTTCTTATATTAAACCCTTTAATTATCAAAATTCAACAATTGTACAAATTGAAAAAAAGATTTTTTTTGAACATTTAGAATTGATAGATAACAACAAATACAAAAGATATGAAAAACTTATAGTAAATTTAATAGGTAAAACTATGACAAAAATTGATAAACCAGAAACAAATAGCAAATTAATAGGTATAATTATTTATAGTTCTCAGTGATATAATAGAAAACCTATTTTTGAAATAAAATTAAATCCAGATTTTATGCCTTATTTAGAGCAGTTAAAAGAACATTATACAAGGGTTGATTTAAATACTGTGTGTGCTTTTAGATCAAAACATGCTTTGACCTTGTATAAGTTTTTATGTTCTTGAACTAATGATAGTAAAAAAGAAAATAAAAGATATTTAACTACAAAAGATTTAAAAGAGTTATTTGGTTTGTCTATTGATGATTATGTTTACAATGGTAAGTTTGTTAGAAGTTTATTTGAAAAATATACCATTGCTATTGCAATTAATGAAATTAATAAATATTCTGATATAAATATAAATTATGATAAAAAGAAAGAAAATGGTAAAGTTAAAAAATATGAATTTATTTGAACACAAAAAGAAAAACCAGTAGAAATAAATAAATCTAATCAAAAACAAAAAAACAATGTCTAAAGAACAAATCAATAATATATTAACAAATATTGATAAAGACGATGATGTTGTTTTTGACAAATAAATTACTTATTTATATATGAATTATGAGTTAAATATTGTACAATTAATTCTGTTACTGGTGTGGCTTTTGATCGAGGGCACCGGTAACGATTTTTTTATTTTACTTGATATTTATAATATTTATGGTAAAGTTAAAATATGAAAATTGAATAACTAAATAGGTACCTCGATCAAATTAGCCTATCTATAAAGATATATTTTTATCTTTCTTTTAAATAAGAAGTTTGAAAATAAACGAGTTGTAACCTATGTTGTTACAATTTTTATTTTTAAAACTACTTTGAAAGGAAAGATTTTTTATGAATAAAGAATATTTAAAACTTATTAAGGTTGAATTCATGCATGGTGTAGAAGAGCCTTGATGTAATAACCAAGGAGTTGCAATATTACCCTATGTAGTTAAAAATAATGAATATTTTTACTTATTAACTAAAGAATATAATCCATTATTTAAAAATAAACAGATTAGTGAATACAGTACTATCACTGGTGGTCTAGAAAATAAAAATCATTATCAAACAATCATTAATGAGATGTTTGAAGAAACTGGTATTGATGTTACTAACAATAAAGTAAAAATTCACTATTTAGGAAAACACTTTGCAAATAAGTCAAGTACAAAATTGTGGTATTTTTATGGAATTGATTTAACAAAATTGAATTTAGATTTAACTACAACCTACAAAGGTACTGGTGATGGCTCACCTGGTGAAAAAGAAATTAGTGCAAGTTTTGTTAATGAAAATCAATTAAACAAATCAAACGATTCCTTAAGCTTAGCTACACATAGCAAATTAACTTTAAAAAATTTGATTAGCTGTGATAATAACATAAATCAAAAATTAGATATGATTTTACAAATTTTAAATGAACAAAAAAATAGTAGTAATAAATCAGATCAAATATCTTGAAAAGATTAGGAGTGCAATCATGAAATGTAATTATTGTTGAAGAAAAGCAAGTTGAAGTATGAAATCTATTTTTTATGGTAATACCTTTTATAAATTTATTTGTACTTATTATTTTATTGAAGAGACATTATCGTTATTAGAAATTAAGGAAAAACTAAAAGAAAAATTAGGAGGAAATTATGCAATTAACAAATAAAGAGCAAGAAATTCTAACAATTTATCAAAAATGATTAAAAGAGAATAATTTAAATGGCAATTGTAATGCTTATTTTATTTCTAAAACTTCTATGTTGGTATTTCAAGTATGAGATTTACAAAAAATGATTAGCGAAACAATATGATTAAAAACTGATAGTGAAAAATGACAATTTTATATTAAAAATTTAGGTGAAAAATTTAATAAATCTTTTTTTTTAAAAGAGATTTTAGAAATTGAAAAAGATTTTGTTTTAAAAATTTTTAAAGAAAAATCAAATTTGTAAACAAAATATAACATTGTATAATTAATCTGTTTATATAATTATAGTGTTTAAACAAATATAAAGCATTGAATTTAAGAATATGAATACGAAAACATTCATATTCTTAAACATCGCTAAAAACAGCAAATATGAGCCAAATAAGAGGGATGATAATTATGCGCATATGCAAAAATTGTAAACAAATTGAAAGGATAGAAAATATAACTTTTACTTGTTAAAAATATTACTGTTTTAATTGAAAAAATAGATTATTAATAGAAGAAATATTTAATAATAACCATAATGAGGAGAAACAATAACATGAAAAAACTATTATCATTACTTGCAGTTTCTACGTTAGTTGGAACAAGTACAAGTAGTTTAAAACCAGTATTTACAAATAATGTTGTAAGTCATGGTTTTAAATCAAATCAAGTAAATAATAAAGACATTAGTATTAGGGGTAATAATGATAATCCTTTTATTAAT
Organism: Zaprionus kolodkinae; assembly: GCA_018901885.1. Lineage (NCBI taxonomy): Eukaryota > Metazoa > Arthropoda > Insecta > Diptera > Drosophilidae > Zaprionus > Zaprionus kolodkinae. The sequence continues at coordinate 7,296 of JAEIFM010000291.1, read as the reverse complement.
CCCATAATCAACGCACCTAAAAACATATTAAGTCTTAGTATTACTTTTGATGGAACAATTTGAGTAGGTACTGATAATGGCTTATATAAGAGTGTTAATGGAAAAACTTTCAATAAGGTAATGAAAGGTTTTAATGTTAATACTATTTTAACTAAAAATAATGGAACAATTTGAGTAGGTGATGGAACTTGTCTTTATAAAAGTACTGATAATGGAATTAATTTTGATAAGATAATTAAAAATCCAAATGATGTTGTTAATTGTTGAAAATTTGCACCGAACGGAACAATTTGAGCAAGTAGTAACATTGGTCTTTATAAGTCAACTGATGAAAAAACACTTACTTCTATCCAATTAATAGGAACTGCTCCTAAAACCAATCTTGAAATTTCATTAAATGGTTCAATTTATGTATCAGTTAATGGTGATGGTTGAGATAATAGTGGTTTATATAAAAGTGTTGATGGAGAAAAGTTTAATAAAATTTCATCATTATCAGGAAAAGAATGATTACAAAAGAATAAAAAAATTAATGCAGTTAAAAGTTCAAACAACGGAACTATATATGTAGGAACTGAGACCGGTTTATATAAATCAACTGATGGAATTCTCTTTAATGAGATAGCAAACATGAAAGTTCAGTGTATAACTAATGGTTCTGATGGAACAATTTGAGTAGGTACTGATAATGGCTTATATAAGAGTGTTAATGGAACTATTTTTAATAAGATAGCAAATAATAAAAGTATTATTTATACGGTTAAGAACGCACCGAATGGAACTATATATGTTGGAGAGTATCAAGGATTATATAAAATTGATTTAATTGATAATTTATTAACTTTAAATCAACCTAACTATATTGGTGATAAATATGATGGATTTGTTTATAAAAATGAACAAAAATTAGATTTTAAAGAACAATATTTAAAAAGTGCTATGTTAGATGGAAATTCAATCACAGTTCCATCTACAGATGTAAATATACCAGTTGGTGAACATACTTTAATTTTAACTTTGAAAGATGAATATAAAAAATATCTTGATTTATTCAGTGGTGATGTTACAACTGGTCAAGTTACATATAAATTATGAATAAAAACATTAGTTGATAAAAGTAAGATTAGTTATGAAACAAATCAAGATACAGATTTATTATCTGGCTTAGTTTCAGATTTAGGAAATACTAACGGTTGTGATATTATCCAAACTAAAGCAAAATCTGGAATACATAATGCAACTTTAAAAACTTTATTTAGTTCAAAAATGCTTGATGAAAAAAATAGTTTTTATGTACAAGGAAACGTTGATAGTAATAATGATTTTACAGAAACTGGAACTCATCAACATTTAGATTTAACTAAAACTGAAATAAATATTGATGGAATTTATAAAATGCACTTAGTTGATGTTGTTGGCAATGTTTATGATAGTTATTACGAGTTAGGTCAAAATAACTGAAAAATCAAAGGAACCTTTAGTGATAATGAGTTAAATAAATTGTCAGTTAAATTAAATATAACTGTTAATTTAACTGACCCTACACAAAAACAAGAAGCTATGGGTTGATTACAAAAATATCAAAGTTCTTCTGATAGTACATTTAATAGTGCTGTTTCAACTAAAGGTAAAGGATTTAATCTTACTATTAATGATTTACCAAATGGATATAAAGAATTTTTAGACCCTGTGACTTATGTTGACAGTAAGACTCCATTTGCTATAAATCAAAGTAAATTAATTAATGAAATTACTAAGATTGCTGAACAAAAATTACAAGATGGTTTATCTGGCTTACCACAAAATCTAAATGTTGATACTAAAAATGTAGTTAATAACTCAACATTGAATAGTTATACAAGTTGAATAAATGCTTATAATAATTTTATTAATAATCATAAAGACCAATGAATAAATGATATTGTCAGTGTAGCTTCACGTGGGTTTGCTACATCTCAACAATATCAAGATATTAAAAATCATATAACAGGCTTAGATTTTAAAAATTATTTACAACATTTAGTATGAACAGAAAATTCAAATTTATCTACAAGTAATGATTACAAACAATTTGTAGAACTAGATAAGTTACAACAAGATACTATTACCTGAGTAAATCAAAATATTCCTGAAATAAATACAGCATATCAAAATGAAATTAAAGATGCTGAAACTGGATTGGAGTTGCATGGATATAGTATTTCTGAAATTTTAAATGGTAAAAAATTACCTCAAACAAAAGGTCAAATTGATAATTTTGCAGATGAACAATCATTTCATGATTGATTGCAAGCTAAAGCAGATAATATGTATCATATTTGACAGTTAAAAGTTGGACTACCCATTGGTTTAATTTTATTAGGAGTAACAGTATTTGCTAGTTTAGCTTGTTATTGAAAATTTAGTGCAAGACACAATCCTATAAAAAGAGCTAAAAAAACTTTTAAACCAATTCCTGATAAAAATATAAAGAAAAAGAATAAATAAATGATTTTGATAGCTATTGGTATTTTAATTGGGGTTCTGGGTGTTGGTGGTTTCTTTTCATTAGTTGGTTGATTTTTTACTAATCATCATTTTTTTGATATTATTGGTTGGATAATTTCTATTCCTATAATTGTCATTTTAGCGATTATTATTGGATTTTTATTTTATATTGTTTGTTGATTGTTAACAGATTTATTTAAATGAACTATCAAAAAAATCAAAAATAAAAGAACAAATATAGATATTTAAAGGATTTAAATTATGACAGAAAATGAATTAAAAAATATTATTAATAATTTTGTAAAGTTAAATCCTAAGAGAGATATTTATCCAAAAATCAACAAGTATGATAGTAAGGTTTTTTTTGATGTTCAAAATTTATTTAAAAATAATTTAAAGTTAATAAATCAAAATAATTATAATGATATTTTTAGTAGTAAAGATTGTAAATTGCTATTAGGTAAAGAATGAATATCAATATTAGTTACAAGTAAAAATATTAATGATTATCATACAAATCTTAGACGTGATTTTGAAAAATGTAATCAAAAAAAATTACTTGAAAAAATCAGCAAAGATTTGTTTTTGATTTATTATCATGATGAGAATAGTATGTTTATAGAAGCATCAGTAATAAATTTTGATGTTAATGTTAAAAGAGAATTAGAAAAAATTAGATTTCTTTTAGATGAACAAGATTGAAGCAACTATTTTTTTAATTTACAAAGCATAATGCATAAAGAAATTATTAATTTTTTAAATTGAAAATCTGAAAAATTAAAATATGATTTATATATTAAAAATTTAAAAAAAGAAATTCATAATGATTTTATTTTTAATAAAATTAAAATCATTATTGATGATATTAATTTATATCGTAATAGTTTAATTAAAATAACTGCTGGAGGTTCTAAAGTTAGTCAGGATAATAAAAATAAATGAAATATAATGAATAATAATGAAAGAGAAATAATTGGATTAGATTTTTATTTTAAATTAATATTTTTAGCTAACGTTTTTAAACGTTTAAAAAATAAAAAATAAAAATTGTTTTTTAATAAATAATTAGATAAGGAGAAAATTATTATGAAAAAACTAAGAAAATTATTATCAATCCTTGCAGTTTTAGGAGTTACTATAGTAACAGCAGCTAATGTTGTTGCATGTAATGATTATCAAGGTGTTAAATTTAAGTATGAAAATATAATATTAACTAAAAATCTAAAAACGAAAACACAAGATAATAATGGCAATTTATATTATGCAACTTTTGATAATAATGATATTGGTATACCTGGAGAAAAAATTTGAAAATATAATGAAACTACAAAAATGAACGAAATTTATTGAGAAGATAAAAATTTTAAAGTTGGTTCTTTTAACATGGCAGTTGACAGTAAAGGAAATATTTATTTAGGTTCAGCGGGTGGGGTAGAAATTCTTTATGATAAAAATAAATTTAGAACTATGCCCTTAGTTTCTAATGTAACAACTAATATTACTTATTTTAAAAGTAATATATATGTAACAACTTTTGATGGATTTTATAAATATAATATTGACACTAAAAATACTGAAAAAATAAATTTACCAAATGATTCAATAGTTAATTCTATATTTATTGATAAAAATGAAAATATTTATCTTGGAGTTTATAAGGGGTTAGATTATGGTGTATTAATTATAAAAAAAGGTGAATCTGAAGCTAAACCAATAATTGGAGATATTTTTTTTAATGCTAATGGTGTAGGTTTAATTGCAGAAATAGATAATAAAATATATTTTTATAGTTTGAATCTACAAAGTAAAAAAGCTAAATTATATTATAGTGATTTATATAATATTAAAATAGAATATTTGTTAGATTTGTCAGGTAATGTTGAAAAAATCTTCAATGTAAATAATAAAATTGGTTTGATAATACAAGAAAATAAAAATACAACAATTCAAGTTTTAAATATAACTGACAACATTAGTTTAGAAAAAAATTTGAAATAAAAAATAATTTTTATAATCAAATAATACAAAATTTTAAAATTTTATATCTTTCTAATGAAACTAAAATTGATTGTTTAAGTTGATAAAACTTAAAAAAGTAATATAATAAAAACAAACTTAAAAATAAAAAAATGCAACAGGCGTATTTACTAGATACCCTATTGCTGACAGGTTATGCATGTAGACGTGAACCTGCATTTAAATTATATATTTTTTCATAATTTTTTGCAAACGACATTCTAGATGTAACCTAAATGTCGTTTTTCTTTTTTAAAGTTTATAAAAAAAGAAAGGAAGTAAAAATTATGTTTTTATTTAATTTTTTATCAAGTGTTGATCCACAAACTCAACAATTATTAAACAATTTAATGGATGTACTACTACCGATTTTGTATACCATTGCAGGATTTGCTTTAGCATTTTCTATTATTAAATATTCTTGAAAAATTCATAATGACCCTGAAAACAAAGGTGATTATTTAAGACATATGGTTACTAGTGTTATTGCTTGTGGTGGAGTTTTAATTGCTTCTGGAATAGCTCATATTATTTTTGCAAGAATGTTAGGGATATTATAGTCATGAAATTTATGTTTTTAGACACTTTTGGCATTGGTCATGCCATATGAAAGTTACTTTATGACATTTTTGTTAGAGGACCTTTATTTATAGTAAATGGGCTTGGTAATGCCATTACTTATTTGTCAGGACAAAAAATTATTGATTTAGTGTTTGGAACAACCGGTCATTTCTTTAATATACCCCCACAATTTATTATTTTTCTAGCTTTAGCAAGTTGTCTTGTTGTTTTATTTGCTGGTGGAGTTATATTGCATGCTATGGTTCATCAAAAAATTGGTAGTGCAGTGTCAGAATTAGTTAATCGTATTATAATCATAGTTTTATTATGAGTTTTAGTACCACTATTTTTTTGAGTAATTAATTTTACTGTTGTATCAATTATTCATATTTTATTACCAAAAATGATTGATGGTGAAAGCTTAGCTAATATGGTTGGTGCATTAGGATTTACAGATAATAATAATCATCGATGATGAAACTATGATATAGATTATCCTGATTGAAATCATTATAATTTGTTTTTAGGTGCTTTTGGTACGTGATTTACTATGGCAATATTTTTTCTTTTAGGATTAACATTAGTTAAAAGGATTTTTGATTTATTTTTATTTTATGTGGTGTCACCAGTAATATTTGCAACAGCATCAAGTAATGTTAAATGACAAAAAGTAAATTTGTGAAAAGAATTTGTTATTGGTAGGTTTATTTCAACAATTGGGATAGTTTTAAATTTAACTTTTTTTCTCAATTTAGAACCAGTATTTTTTAATGCAGCTAGTGAGATTAGTTCTAGTTGAATGGCAAAATCTGCATTTCAATTACTTTTTATTTCTGGTGGAGCTATTGCTACATATCAAGCTCAACAAATATTTAGTTATTTTGTAGGACAGACTGTTGGACTTGCTGATGGTATATCAATGTTAACTACTTTAAAAGCTGGAAGCATTGGTTTAAAATCAGCTGCTTTAGGTACTTTAGGAGTTGCTGGCGGAATATTATTCGGTAGAAAAAATAAAAAAGGTTTTAATAATGTTGTTAATTCTAATACCAAATCTATGGGTGGAATAGTAGGTATAGGTACAAGTGTAGCCAAAACAACTGTTAGTAGTGTTTTAACAACTGCTGGATTTATTAGTGGAGTTCATCATGTACGAAAAAATCAAGGGTGAAAAAAAGCAAGTAAAAGCGTTGGTAAAAGTATTATTAGTGTTCCGACTAAACCAATGAATAATCTAGCTGATCAAATTATTAATAAAACTAATGAACAACTCGCGAAAGGTAAAAATGTTCATGTTAAAGAACAAAATAAAAAAGAAAAGGAGAATAAAAATGGAACAAGTAGTGTTACCAAAAAGTAATAGAAAAATTTATTATCAGATTTTTAAAGGAATTAGTTTTCTTGATTTAGTTGTTTTCTCTTTGTTTTTAATTACATCAATTTTAATTGCATATTTATTACCGATTTTAATTTTAAAATGAATTACAACAACAATTACGTTTTTACTGGGTTGTTTAAGTTTGGTTAAAAATTCTAATGAAACAAGAGTTTATAACACTATTTTTAATGCTATTAAATATAGTACTAAATTACTTGTTAATAGAAAAGTAATTGTAAAACCACACTATGTTAATACTTCATCAGTTGAAGTTTTACAATTTAATTACAAAAGAAAGTTTATTTTTTATCAGGAATTCAATTACAATCAACAAATTTGCAATTATTAAATATAGAACAACAAAAAATAATATTAGATGATTTTAGTAGTTTATTAAAAGTAATTAATTTACCATGTAAACTAATTAAAATTGATAATAATTATGATTTTGAAAATCAAATTAATAATTTAACAAATCAATTAAAAAAAGCCAATAAAGTTAATAAACAATTTATTAACTTACAAATAAAACAATTAAAATTACTAAATGATTCACATGATTTGAAAACACCAGTAGTTTATTTACTTTGATTTGCTAAAAGTATTTTTGAAGCCAAAAATCAATTGCAATTGGTAAATGAAACTCTTACTTTTTCAAATTTAAAATTTGTTAATTTAAATAATGAACAAATTATTAATTGTTGACAAAAATTTAGTTTTTGAAGGTTATGAATTTACTTGTTTATCAAATTCTATTAAAGAAAATTTTATGAATAGAAAAGGTTTTATTTGAAGTTTGACTAATTTACCAAATAAAAATTTCACCCTTTTGATTAAGTCAATTATTTAGTGTT
>JAEIFM010000290.1:0-85147 GCA_018901885.1 Zaprionus kolodkinae | reverse complement strand
ATCGCGTTAGTTTCTTCTCGCGTGTCTATTCGCATTTTTATCGCGTTTCCGTGTCGTCCGTTACGCGACGGTGCCTCTCGGTCGGTTAGGCCGTGGACTTCGTCTGGGTTCCGCGCGCAACAAGCATCGGCTTGGTGTCGTTGGACCACTTGTTAATACATTCATTGTATTCAACGTCCAAAAAAAAATAAAAATGTAGCTGTTAAACAAAAATCATATAGCTGTTATTCAAACGCATTTTTGAATGAGAACTTTCCAAATTTAGATTTTATGACCAACAGATCCTTTACAACACAAAGACATTCGACCAAATGCTGTTTCTAAGAATGGTGTACTGATATATGCGAAACAAAATACATATATAGGAAAACATAACATTCTTATATGAAACAGTTACAGTTAATAATGTAAGAAATATATACCAGTCCATAACATTTAAATACTTGCATACAATATTCATAGTTGTTTATAGGAATCCAGCTTTTCCTATTACAAGGTTTCGAAATGAAATCAGAAATGATGTTAAAAGGCTAACGTCAGCTGAAATAATACAAAATTGGTAATATTTGGAGATTTTAACATTTGCCGATCAACAACCACTGATCAGCTCGAGTCTACTTTAAATAATAAGGGGTTATGTCCATTGTTAAATGTGCCAACAACAAAACATTTAACTCAAATTGATTGGATATTTTGTGATAACACAGTAAGCGGTGCTGCCGCAATCACTTATCAAACTCCATATAGTCACCATGACGGCGTGTTCCTTAGCTATAATCACTAATTAAATAATTTATTTTTAAATATTTAGTTAATTAATTTATTTTATTATTGAAAATAAAGAATATGTGTGCAATGTTGTTTAAGGTATTGTAAATATTCCTCCTCGAGGATTGCGACCTTGTCGTGGTGAGTATTCGAAATTATAAGAGGATGATATAATCGGTGTACTGTTATAATTGTTCAATAAATACCACAGAAACCAGCAGCAATCCAAATATATTTTATATTTTGTATAACTGCAAGGGTATGAAACCTTCGGCAAGCCGAAGGTAGCCTTGCTTTCTTGTTTTATATACAAATAAACTGAAAATCCATGGCCTCTTACAGTCACCGCGTGGCTGAAGCCTTTCCGGCTAGCTTATAAAAATTAAAACAACGAAAAAGAAAATAATGGAAAAAAACAAGTGGGTAAGGCTATAGTCGAGCACTCCCGATAATAAGATACCCCTTTCCCAATTTTTAAAATTCGTTACAAAAATGTAAACAAACACTCAGACAGAGAATGATGCAATTTTGATCGATCTCAACAACAAACAACTCATTGATTCACCAAGCCTAACCACAAATACGCGCCTTCTTGATGGAAGGCACTGACGACTCTTGAGGCCTGTTACAGGAGTTTGATGGTTTACCTTCCATAATAACTCCTAAGTATGCCATTTTATAGAAACGACTTAGTTTAGATCGCTTTTTATCAAGTAATAATAATACTTTCCAAGGCTTAGATTTTGTGTATTTTGTAAAGCGATAAATACTACAAGTCCCATACGATATGTATAGATATATATATATATATACGAGGGTCGTTTGATAAGTCCGTGACTTTTTGTATTTGCCGCGCACCTGCTCTAAATACAACACTGCTCCTGTCAGCAGTTATCGATTAACAGCTGACTGTAAAATTTTGAGAAAGCTGCGTTTTTTGGTTTGCGTTTTATAGGCATTGAAAGCAGACGATCTCGTGAATTTTAACGAAAATGGAAAAAAGTGAATTTCGTGTGCTAATTAAGCATTATTTTTTGCGTAAAAAATCCATCACCGAAACCAAGGAAAGACTTGATAAATATTATGGGGACTCTGCACCATCAATTTCAATGGTTAAGAAATGGTTTACTGAGTTCCGTTGTGGTCGTACCAGTACAAGTGATGCCGAACGTTCAGGTCGCCCAAAAGAGGTCGTCATGCCAGAAATCGTCGACAAAATCCATGGAATGATATTGGATGATCGGAGAATGAAAGTGCGTGAGGTAGCTGAGGCTGTAGGCATCTCAACTGAACGGGTACATCACATTTTACATGAATATTTGGACATGAAAAAGCTTTCCGCGCGATGGGTGCCGCGATTGCTCACACACGACCATAAGCGCAACCGTGTGACCATTTCAAAGGAGTGTTTGGCGATGTTCAACCGCAATCCAAACGAATTTTTGCGCCGTTTCGTTACCGTAGACGAAACATGGATCCACCACACCACACCAGAGACCAAAGAACAATCAAGACAGTGGGTTTCTCCGGGTGAACGTGCACCAAAGAAGGCCAAGGTGGGTCTGTCGGCCAACAAGGTCATGGCCACAGTTTTTTGGGATGCACAAGGTATCATTCACATCGATTACCTTGAAAAGGGTAAAACGATCACCGGCGAATATTATTCAGAGCTTTTGGACAGATTCGATATTGATTTGAAGCAGAAACGACCGCATTTGGCGAAAAAAAAAGTGCTGTTCCATCAGGACAATGCACGGGTGCACACGTGTGTAGTCAGCATGGCAAAATTTCATAAATTGGGCTACGAACTGCTACCCCATCCAGCATATTCTCCAGATTTAGCCCCCTGTGACTATTTTTTGTTTCCAAACATGAAGAAATGGCTCGGCGGTAAGAGATTCGGGTCAAATGAAGAGGTCATCACAGAAACAAACGACTATTTTGAGGGCCTTGAGAAAACCTATTATTTGGAAGGAATAAAAAAAATTGGAAAAACGCTGGACTAAATGTATAGAGCTAAAAGGAGATTATGTTGAGAAATAAAACGCTTCTTTGACGAAAAAAATATATTTTATTCAAAAAGTCACGGACTTATCAAACGACCCTCGTATATATATATATATATAACTTATGTAAAACCGTATCGATAAGTTTCCAACGATGAATATTGTTGGTACTATAAAATAAGACATTGATCAAGCCGCTTAATTGAAGTCCGCTTTATTTATGCAGCTGCTTAAGCTTAAATCATATCATTCTGAACCGAATGGCTTCGTGGATGGCATGGATTTGTCAAATCTGCTCCCAGAATAATCTTGGAGTAAAATGCTTCCAACCGTTCTGTTGGAGTTACGGACATGCTTTAAGGAGGATCTTAAAAAATATAAAAACAAGAAAGCAAGGCTACCTTCGGCTTGCCGAAGGTTTCATACCCTTGCAGTTATACAAAATATAAAATATATTTGGATTGCTGCTGGTTTCTGTGGTATTTATTGAACAATTATAACAGTACATTGATTATATCATCATCTTATAATTTCGAATACTCAGCCTCCTCACCACGACAAGGTCGCAATCCTCGAGGAGGAATATTTACAATACCTTAAACAACATTGCACATATATTCTTTATTTTCAATAATAAAATAAATAAATTAACTAAATATTTAAAAATAAATTATTTTTTAATTAGTGATTATAGCTAAGGAACACGCCGTCATGGTGACTATATGGAGTTTGATAAGTGATTGCGGCAGCACCGCTTACTGTGTTATCACAAAATATCCAATCAATTTGAGTTAAATGTTTTGTTGTTGGCACATTTTGTTGTTATTATTTAAAGTAGACTCGAGCTGATCAGTGGTTGTTGATCGGCAAATGTTAAAATCTCCTAATATTACCAATTTTGTATTATTTTCAGCTGACGGTAGCCTTTCAACATCATTTCTGATTTCATTTCGAAACCTTGTAATAGGAAAAGCTGGATTCCTATAAACAACTAGGACTATTGTATGCAAGTATTTAAATGTTATGGACTGGTATATATTTCTTACATTATCAACTGTAACTGTTTCATATAAGAATGTTATGTTTTCCGATATATTTTGTTTTGCATATATCAGTATACCATTCTTAGAAACAGCATTTGGTCGAATGTCTTTGTGTTGTAAAGGATCTGTTTGAATAACAGCTATATGATTTTTTGTTTAACAGCTACATGTAATAGTACTCAGATTTCCATAAAATTGCAACATGAACCTTCATTAGGCCGATCGTTGATCGTTATAAGTTATAAAAGTTCGATTTCGAACTTTATTATTAGGGACACACTTAGATTTGGATGTGGTAAGCCTGATAGCTATATCTTGAAATATAACGAAAATCGGCCGATAGGCTCCATGACAGCTATACGATATATCAGTCCGATCTGGCCCTTTCCGACATATTTACAGAGGGCAGAAATAAGAAGCTTGTGATCAAAGTTTCATGAAGATAGCTCAATAACTGGGGGACTAATTTGCGTTGCAAAAGACAGACGGACTGACTGATTGTTCCTATAACAGCTATAGAATATAAACGTCTGAGATATTTAAATGGAAAAACTAAGGGCGGGTTACTGTGTAACATTAATAAGTATTGATAAAGTGCGGTATTTCCAAAAATAAAACAGGTTTGCATACAAAAACCCTGATTTCAGCCGATTGTTCCTATGGCAGCTATCTGTTATAGTGGTCCGATTTTGATACAATTTTGACAGCACATTAAGAACGTAATAAGAATAAGATTTGCCAAATCTTGTTGCAATATCTTGAAAAACAACAAAAATCGGCCGATAGCTTCTATGACAGCTATACGATATATCGGTCCGATCTGGCTCGTTCCGACTTATTTACAGCCTACAGCAATAAGAAGCTTGTGTGCCAAGTTTCATGAAGATAGCTCAAAAACTGAGAGACTAGTTTGCGTTGCAACAGACGGACGGACGGACGGACGGACGGACGGACGGACGGACAGACGGACATCCATTTTCCGACTCCTCTGGTGATGCTGATTCAGAATATATATACTTTATAGGGTCGGAGATGTCTCCTAAGGTGCGTTGCAAACTTCTGGCTAAAATTAATATACCCTCTGCAAGGGTATAAAAATCTGTTACAAACATTTAACAACATTTATAAAATCAAACAGAGAATGTAAAATTATTCTAAGACCAATTACTTACACGCTTTTACTAACGCAAACAGAGAAACGCAAAAGCTAGTCACAAAGGATACAACACACGGTAACTGTAAGTTTGAATTTCATTATTGGTTTTTAAAGTACATACAAGAAATGTATATTGAAAAAAAAATACTAACGAAGAAACCAGAATGTTCCTACGGCAGCTATATGTTATAAAGGCTATATTCGGATGAAATATTGGATGCATTCATTGATGAAAATATATGTGGTAAGTTTGGTAACTTGGTATCTCGAAAAGTAACAAAAATCGGCCGATAGGTTGTATGGCAGCTATAGGATATATCGTTCATGGCTCGTTTCGATTTATATACATCGTGCAACAATATGCGATAAATGTCTACTAAGCTTAATTAAGATATCTCTAAAACTTAGTGACAAGTTAGCGTTGCAACAGACAAACAGATAGACTGACGGACGGACAAAGCTATATGAACTTTCCTGCCAATTCTGATTCTGAGTTTGTATAGCTAGTGGTCGGAGATGCTTTCTAAGGTGCGTTGCAAACTTCTGGCCCAAATATACTGAAAGGGTATACAGATATTAAGGTATTAGGATACTGCACTTCATCTCATGTTGGTATAATGTCGTACCACAGTTAAAAACAATGACATCGACTCCAATCCTGCAGAAATAATTTTCGGTTCATCGTTGCGAGTCCCTGGTGGATTTTTTGCTCTCTGAAAGTCAATGTTGCAATTTCCAACAACAATAAATCCGCACCTCACACACCGCATCATTTATTCAATTTATGAGCTGCACCAATATACGTTTTCATTCGTATAGATCGAGCTAACCAGTTGGAGCACAACTCACAAAGATGAAATGCCTTTCTTGTATAATTTCCATAGTTACAGGGTATAAACATGCACATAATATACATAATACAATCTTGTCGAAAGACAGAAGCATGGGGTTGCCAGAATTCCACAATTAATAAGTCACCTGGCGGAGAATTCGTTTTTGGTGAGAGTTGTGCCATTGGTTTGGGCTTGCGTTAACTATACATTCTCGTTGCTTGCGCCTTAGGTAAGGGTTGCGTATTCGGTAAGGTTTATGCCTTAGGTAGGGTGATTTTAAAAAAGACTTGCGACTAAGGATTGGGACTTTGCTAAGGCATGCGCTTGTCTATGGGTTTAAATCCCATTATTTTATTTCCTATTTATGCTAACTAATTTTGGACAAATAAATGTATGTGACAGGTAAAACGAAGCGTGCCAGTCCCCACAAATAATATAAAATCCAGAACGCAAAGCTACCTTCGACATGCCGAAATTATATACCCTTCTTATTTAAATTACATTTTATTAGGCCATAGATTTTAAAAAAATTCATGGTCTATTAGGTTTGTCGGAATGTGCGTAACATGGTGAAGGAGACATTTGCGACCCTATAAAGTATATATATATTATATTCTTGCTCAGGATCACTAGCCGAGTCGATCTAGCCATGTCTGTCTGTCCGTCATTCTGTCTGTCCGTCTGTCTGTCTGTCCGTCTGTATGAACGTCTGATTCTCAGCTATTTAGAAAGCTAGAGACACCAAATTTGGCAGAAAGATTCTTATATATCCTAGGCAGTCAACGTCGTTTTCAAATCTTGGGTACCACGCCCACTGCCCCTGTAATTCAGTAATTTGTGATTATTAAGCAAATTATTAAACTCATAACGTTCTGCTTCGGTATACATAAATTTGAACATATCCTCTAAATTACAATCCGATCGGACTAATAACTCAAAAGTTATTCAAGTCAACGTTTTCAGTACAAATGTTCGGTACGAGCAGCAGCCTGCGCGCTGCTTTGAGCAGTTGACGCCGTCGTCGACGTCGCGTCGTGTCGCTTTACTGTTTACGCACGTGTCTGTGTGTGTGTGAACGAGTAAGCTATATATGTACAAATATTAGACTAAGTTGCAAAGAATTCTCTGTCAGAAGTCATGAGATCCAAAGAACCTCCCGGATCTCATTGACTTCGCAATAACAAGAAAGATCCCAAGAAATAATATTACGGCCGAGTTACTTGCAGAACTTTCATCTGATCACTCTCCAGTTTTACTTACTTTCAGGCAGCCCTACAGGCTGACAGGCAACAGGACCAACTGGGCAAGGTACACGAAATATGTTTGTACTCACATGGGACCAACTCAAACAGTGTTTACCGATGAGAATTTTGACCGCCCGACCGAATCTATGGAGCCAAGGCCTCTACACCTCCAGACACACACAAAATGACAAATCATATCAAGACAACTCGCGAAATCGAACAGCTAGTACTTGAAAAACGAAGACTAAGGAGAGAATGGCTGAACCACAGATCCCCAAATGCTAAGGAACAGCTAAAAATAGCAACACGTCGACTAACCAGGGCATTAAAGCTTGAGGAAGCAAACGCCCGGCTTTTATACATCGAACAACAATCGCCCACCAGCAAGAATAACCCTTTGTGGAAAGCACACAAAAATATTCAGCCACCAGCAGAAACAGTCGTTCCACTGCGAGGCCCCTCTGGAAGCTGGATACGCAGCGAAGAAGATAGAGCAAATGCATTCGCCGATCACCTTCAGAACGTATTCCAACCAAATTCTGCTAGCAACTCATTTGTCCTACCTGCAGTAATTAAAATCTTGCCACTAATAAATCCAATAACATTTAGCCAAAGTGAGATAGCATCTATCATAAAAGATCTTGAGCCCAAAAAAATAGAACTCCCACCGTGTGCGGTTCTGACCTTATGCAAGCTCTTTAACGCTATTAAAAAACTTGGATACTATCCCCGAAAGATGGAAAAAGGTGGTCATAGTGATGATCCCCAAACCAGGCAAAGATAAAACGCAACTCTCATCCTACAGACCAATCAGTCTCCTATCGTGTCTCTCGAAACTGTTTGGAAAGGCATCTAGCTCCCTACTTAAGAAGGCGAAACACAATACCATCGCATCAATTTGGTTTTCGCAAAAATCATGGAACGATCGAACAGGTCAATCGCATCACAAACGAAATTCGTACTGCTTTTGATCACCGGGAATACTGCTCAGCTATATTCTTAAATGTCGCACAAGCATTTGACCGAGTCTGGCTGGAAGGACTAATGGTTTGCGGACTGGTGCATTAAGATAAACGAGACCAAAAGCAGACATGTAACATTCACACTTAATAGGCAAACCGCCCACCATGTACCCTAAACAATACATTCATCCCACAATCAGACGTAGTAACATATCTCGGCGTTCACCTAGGTAGACGCCTCACCTGACGGCGACATATGGAATCTAAAAGGACTCATGAAACCCATCTGGACATACGGCTGTGAACTATGGGGAAACGCGTCAAAAACCGACGTTGAAATTATACAGCGAGCTCAGTCAGCGATTCTGCGAACTATCACTGGGGCACCATGGTACCTACGCAGCGAAAGCATCCATAGAGACCTCCACATAAATCTCGTCAACGAGGAAATCCAGATGAGAAAGAGTAAACATCACGCAAAGCTCGCCGCACACGAAAACCCTCTCAAAGCAGACTGAAGTGCAAAGATTATCCAGCACAGCAAAGAAATCCTAGGGCCGTCTCTAACTAATACAATTATTTCAAAGTGTAATTAATCTAAGTTATATAATAAGATTTGAATAATTATTGTAAGTCTCACAAAAAGAGAAGATCCAAATTATAACGCAATAAGTTTAAAAAAAAAACAAGTCGAAAAGGCTACAGTCGAGCGCGCTCGACTGTGGTATACCCGCTACAACTATGAGAAAATAACTGTCAGACGCACAGTCTTAAATTTGTTCTGACTATGAATGTTGCAAGTGGTTCTTATTAAATGTTGCCACTTTGCTTTCAATGCTTTTCCAGTTAGAACATAACAGAGGGCTTTTAATTATGAACGTGTAAAAGAGACGCCTATACAATGCATCACATATTTATTGAGAAATTCAATAATCCAACCAGATTTGTCGTTGCTGACAAATAAAACTAAGTATTCTAAATGTGCTTCTAGTAAAAACTTCGTTAACATCGATTTTAAATAAATTTAGCATAATGCAAAAAAGAAATATGAACCAAAAAAATTTACCCACGTGAGGACTTGAGCCATGACCTCCAAAAAACACGGACTATGTAGTCGCAACTATGACCACTCCGAAATTAGCGCATAATAACTAGATAGGCAAAGTTGCATTATGAGACCATTTAGCTTGTCGTACAGGACAAAAACAAATTATTATTTTGTCGTGGGTGTGTATGTAAGTAATGGGAAGGATTCGAACTCGCACCCTTCCGCTTGACTTTCGGCGGCCACATGCACTCAGCCACTTCATCTATTACCCATCTACTATAAAATTGCAATTCTGATCAATGCAAATAATATTGGTATATACAAGAATTCGTATGATTGAAAAAAGTTCTTGCCGCCGGAGTTGAACCTGGATCTTGCATAATTATAAAACAGACAAAAACACGTGGTCACATGGCACTACTATTTTCTTAATATCTCCCATATTTATAGTCCAATCTTACTAAAATTTTAACTAAACGTCAGCAAGATGGTATTTATAACGTATTTATAAAATTGTTGATGTAAAGCTAATATTGCGGCTGTATGGCAGTTTATGGGGGCCGGTGGAGGCGTGTTAAAAATCCAAAATAAACTTGATCAGCCTGCAGTAATAACACATATTTTCACAAAATTTGGAAGCTCTAGGTCTTGTAATAGCTGAGATCCAGGTGTTCACACGGACGGACAGACAGACAGACGGACAGACGGACATGGCTAAATCGACTCGGTTGGAACAAAGTTATAATACCCTTCTACTCTTTGAGTGGTATATCCGCCCGACTGTGGTATATCTGCTACAACTATGCGAGAACAGTACGTATCAAAATTGTTTTGACTATGAAAGTTGCACGTGGTTCTTATTAGATGCTGCCACTTTGCTTTCAGTGCTTACCAGTTAGGATTTATCAGAGGACTTCTAAGTATGAATATGTAAAAGAGACGCCTATATTATGCCTATGTATGTTCATCCCTATGCCTATACATCCAACCAGATTTGTCGTTTATGTTGTGTTGCTGCGAAAGATCACTAAAGATTTTATATGCCTTTAAATATAGTAAAAACTTCTTTAAAAACGATTGCATAGTGCAAAAAATATGAATAAGGAACAGAAAAAACAAAAAAGAAATTTTTCTACGTGAGGACTTGAACCATGGACCTCCAAAAAGAACTTGGACTATGTGCAGCTTGCAACTATAACTTCACAGCCAGTAGCGCATTTTTAATTAGGCCGGTAATGTTGCATTATGGGACCATTCTGCTTGTCATACAGGACAAAAACAAATTATTATTGTGTCGTGTGTGTTGTGCCGTGTAAGACTCAACTCACTCCCCTTGAAATTCTGTTTAATTAAAATACTAAACTTAAAATATTTTAAATGCTTGAAAAAACAAGTCGGAAAGGCTAGAGTCACGCGGTGACTGTAAGAGGCCATGGATTTTCAGTTTATTTTTAAATACCATAAAAAATATATATTGAAATAAAAAACATTTTATTTTATACAATAAAAACAAAAATTAAAATAACGAAAAATCAAGAATCGATAGCATAAGTTAGAACGAGAGAGATATGTGAATTTTTGGCGCGTGCCAATATTCGTTACATACACACCAGAGAACTGCAACATGCATGCATGCACAAGAAGCCACTCAAAAATGAATGAGATTTTTGCCACTCGATCTTCATTTTGCACAGGCCGCACATAGCACACGCCTCAAGCCGCGCAAGCCTCTAATAGCAAGAGCCTCAAATGGCGGGAGACTCTAAAAGCAAGAGACGCAAAAGGCAGGAGCCGAGTTAACATTTTCTATAGATTTGTGATGCTTTGCCTGCAAGCTGCTGCCAGCCACGTGCTTTTTCGATCTTTTTAATGCGAAAATGGTTATGTGTGTATGAGAACGAAATAGTTACTTAGCAGCACGGCGAGTCAGTGCGGCGATGGTCAAATGTGTAGAGCAGCAGGCAATCAAACAAAAGATTGGAGGTTCAATCCCTCGGGAAGCCAGCCGGTTTGATTTTATTTTTATACCGTTGCAGAGGGTATATTAATTTTAGCCAGAAGTTTGCAACGCACCTTAGGAGACATCTCCGACCCTATAAAGTATATATATTCTGAATCAGCATCACCAGAGGAGTCGAAAAATGGATGTCCGTCCGTCCGTCTGTTGCAACGCAAACTATTCTCGCAGTTTTTGAGCTATCTTCATGATCTTCGCACACAAGCTTCTTATTGCTGTAGGCTGTAAATAAGTCGGAACGAGCCAGATCGGACCGATATATCGTATAGCTGTCATAGAAGCTATCGGCCGATATTTGTTGTTTTTCAAGATATTGCAACAAGATTTGGCAAATCTTATTCTTATTACGTTCTTAATGTGCTGTCAAAATTGTATCAAAATCGGACCACTATAACATATAGCTGCCATAGGAACAATCGGCTGAAATCAGTTTTTTGTATGCAAACAGAAACCAGCAGCAATCCAAATGTATTTTATATTTTGTATAACTGCAAGGGGTATAAAACCTTCGGCAAGCTGAAGGTAGCCTTGCTTTCTTGTTTTAAACTTATTGCGGAATTTATTGGATCTTCTCTTATTGTGAGACTAACAATAATTATTTAAATCTTATTATATAACTTAGATTAATTACACTTTGAAATAATTGCTGGGCTGGATAATCTTTGCACTTCAGTCTGCTTTGACTACATACACGCGTATGCGACTTCGCGAGAGGATTTTCGTGTGCGGCGAGCTTTGCGTGATGTTTACTCTTTCTCATCTGGATTTCCTCGTTGACGAGATTTATGTGGAGGTCTCTATGGATGCTTTCGCTGCGTAGGTACCATGGTGCCCCAGTGATAGTTCGCAGAATCGCTGACTGAGCTCGCTGTATAATTTCAACGTCGGTTTTTGACGCGTTTCCCCATAGTTCACAGCCGTATGTCCAGATGGGTTTGAGCACTGTGTTGTAGAGAAATACTTTGTATTCCAGGCTAAGCGGAGAGTTGCAATTAATAAGCCAGTGAAGATTGCCTGTTTTAAGCTTCACATGAGTCCTTTTAGATTCCATATGTCGCCGTCAGGTGAGGCGTCTATCTAGGTGAACGCCGAGATATGTTACTACGTCTGATTGTGGGATGAATGTATTGTTTAGGGTACATGGTGGGCGGTTTGCCTATTAAGTGTGAATGTTACATGTCTGCTTTTGGTCTCGTTTATCTTAATGCACCAGTCCGCAAACCATTAGTCCTTCCAGCCAGACTCGGTCAAATGCTTGTGCGACATTTAAGAATATAGCTGAGCAGTATTCCCGGTGATCAAAAGCAGTACGAATTTCGTTTGTGATGCGATTGACCTGTTCGATCGTTCCATGATTTTTGCGAAAACCAAATTGATGCGATGGTATTGTGTTTCGCCTTCTTAAGTAGGGAGCTAGATGCCTTTCCAAACAGTTTCGAGAGACACGATAGGAGACTGATTGGTCTGTAGGATGAGAGTTGCGTTTTATCTTTGCCTGGTTTGGGGATCATCACTATGACCACCTTTTTCCATCTTTCGGGGATAGTATCCAAGTTTTTTAATAGCGTTAAAGAGCTTGCATAAGGTCAGAACCGCACACGGTGGGAGTTCTATTTTTTTGGGCTCAAGATCTTTTATGATAGATGCTATCTCACTTTGGTTAAATGTTATTGGATTTATTGGTGGCAAGATTTTAATTACTGCAGGTAGGACAAATGAGTTGCTAGCAGAATTTGGTTGGAATACGTTCTGAAGGTGATCGGCGAATGCATTTGCTCTATCTACTTCGCTGCGTATCCAGCTTCCAGAGGGCCCTCGCAGTGGAACGACTGTTTCTGCTGGTGACTGAATATTTTTGTGCGCTTTCCATTAAAGGTTCTTCTGGGCGATAGTTGTTCGATGTATAAAAGCCGGGCGTTTGCTTCCTTAAGCTTAAGTGCCCTGGTTAGTCTACAAGTTGCTATTTTTAGCTGATCCTTAGCCTTTGGGGATCTGTGGTTCTACCATTCTCTCCTTAGTCTTCGTTTTTCAAGTACTAGCTGTTCGATTTCGCGAGTTGTCTTGATATTTTTATACCCTTCGACCATTGAAAATGGTCAAAAAAGGGTATACTAACTTTGTGCAAAATGTATGTAACAGGCATAAGGAGGCGTGGCAGACCCCATAAAGTATATATATTCTTACTCAGGATCACTAGCCGAGTCGATTGAGACATGTCCGTCTGTCTGTCCGTCTGTCCGTCTGTCCGTCCGTCCGTCTGTCCGTCTGTTTGTTTGAGACAACAGATCTTAGCTATTAAAAAAGCTAGAGACACCAAATTTGGTATGAAGGTTCCTATATATTCGGGGCAGGTGAAGTTTATGTCAAATGTTCGATGCCAAGTCCACCGCCCCCGCAAATCGATAATTTACGATTATTAAGCAAAGTATTGAACTTATAAAGTTCTGCTTCGGTATGTATAAAGCTGAATGCAATATGAACATATCCTCCAAATAACAATCCGATCGGACCAATAACACAGAAGTTATTCAAGTCAACGTTTTCAGTACAAATGTTCGGTACGAGCAGCAGCCGACGCGCTGCTTTGAACAGTTGACGCCGACGTCGACGTTGCGTCGTGTCGCTTCACTCTTTACGCGCGTCGCTGTGTGAGTGCGAGCGAGTAAGCTATATGTAGTAGAAGTATTTGTGCAGAATTTTTGTTTGAAACTTTGAAAGTGGTTACACGTTTGTAACGGATTTAGAAAATTTGGAGAAGGGTATCTTGCTGTCGGGCGCCCGACTGTAGCCTTACCTACTTGTTATACCCTTGCAGAGGGTATATTAATTTTAGCCAGAAGTTTGCAACGCACCTTAGGAGACATCTCCGACCCTATAAAGTATATATATTCTGAATCAGCATCACCAGAGGAGTCGGAAAATGGATGTCCGTCTGTCCGTCCGTCCGTCCGTCCGTCCGTCCGTCCGTCCGTCCGTCCGTCCGTCTGTTGCAACGCAAACTAGTCTCTCAGTTTTTGAGCTATCTTCATGAAACTTGGCACACAAGCTTCTTATTGCTGTAGGCTGTAAATAAGTCGGAACGAGCCAGATCGGACCGATATATCGTATAGCTGTCATAGAAGCTATCGGCCGATTTTTGTTGTTTTTCAAGATATTGCAACAAGATTTGGCAAATCTTATTCTTATTACGTTCTTAATGTGCTGTCAAAATTGTATCAAAATCGGACCACTATAACAGATAGCTGCCATAGGAACAATCGGCTGAAATCAGGGTTTTTGTATGCAAACCTGTTTTATTTTTGGAAATACCGCACTTTATCAATACTTATTAATGTTACACAGTAACCCGCCCTTAGTTTTTCCATTTAAATATCTCAGACGTTTATATTCTATAGCTGTTATAGGAACAATCAGTCAGTCCGTCTGTCTTTTGCAACGCAAATTAGTCCCCCAGTTATTGAGCTATCTTCATGAAACTTTGATCACAAGCTTCTTATTTCTGCCCTCTGTAAATATGTCGGAAAGGGCCAGATCGGACTGATATATCGTATAGCTGTCATGGAGCCTATCGGCCGATTTTCGTTATATTTCAAGATATAGCTATCAGGCTTACCACATCCAAATCTAAGTGTGTCCCTAATAATAAAGTTCGAAATCGAACTTTTATAACTTATAACGATCAACGATCGGCCTAATGAAGGTTCATGTTGCAATTTTATGGAAATCTGAGTACTATTACATGTAGCTGTTAAACAAAAAATCATATAGCTGTTATTCAAACAGATCCTTTACAACACAAAGACATTCGACCAAATGCTGTTTCTAAGAATGGTATACTGATATATGCAAAACAAAATATATCGGAAAACATAACATTCTTATATGAAACAGTTACAGTTGATAATGTAAGAAATATATACCAGTCCATAACATTTAAATACTTGCATACAATAGTCCTAGTTGTTTATAGGAATCCAGCTTTTCCTATTACAAGGTTTCGAAATGAAATCAGAAATGATGTTGAAAGGCTACCGTCAGCTGAAAATAATACAAAATTGGTAATATTAGGAGATTTTAACATTTGCCGATCAACAACCACTGATCAGCTCGAGTCTACTTTAAATAATAAGGGGTTATGTCCATTGTTAAATGTGCCAACAACAAAACATTTAACTCAAATTGATTGGATATTTTGTGATAACACAGTAAGCGGTGCTGCCGCAATCACTTATCAAACTCCATATAGTCACCATGACGGCGTGTTCCTTAGCTATAATCACTAATTAAAAAATAATTTATTTTTAAATATTTAGTTAATTTATTTATTTTATTATTGAAAATAAAGAATATATGTGCAATGTTGTTTAAGGTATTGTAAATATTCCTCCTCGAGGATTGCGACCTTGTCGTGGTGAGGAGGCTGAGTATTCGAAATTATAAGATGATGATATAATCAATGTACTGTTATAATTGTTCAATAAATACCACAGAAACCAGCAGCAATCCAAATATATTTTATATTTTGTATAACTGCAAGGGTATGAAACCTTCGGCAAGCCGAAGGTAGCCTTGCTTTCTTGTTTTTTTTTTGACGTTGATACAATGAATGTATAATCAAGTGGTCCATGCAATACCAAGCCGATGCTTGTTACGCGCGGATCCCAGACACAGCGAATGTCCATCTCCCGCGACCGACCGAGGGGCACAGTCGCAGAACGTACGACTCGAAACGCGAATAGAGAACGTAGGCATGTAGTTATTACTAAAGATAGAACAGATTTGCGAGGAAAGGTTACTTAATTTCTAGAAAGATAGGACAGGATTTCAACTTTTAGGCATGCAACAGAGGAAGCGTTAGGAATGAGAAAGTATATATTATTGTAGTCCGAGCATAATACCCTAAACGGATCGTAAAGGGCATAATTCCACCTACAATAAGGAAGAGTTAGTGGTAAGTAGTTTCTAGTTATTCTACAAGGAACAGAGAAGTGTAGCCGACTAACTAGGTCTACACTATCAATATCACCTTGAATGAGGTTATTAATAAATACTACACCCAGCATGGTTCTGCGGTTAGCTAGAGATGGTAGATTAAGCAACAAAAGTCTACTGCCATAAGAAGGAAGTCTTAAGTTTACATCCCAGTTAAGGCCTCGTAAGGCGAAAAGTAAAAAGTTTTTTTGTACAGATTCAATGCGTTTTTATACCCTTCGACCATTGAAAATGGTCAAAAAAGGGTATACTAACTTTGTGCAAAATGTATGTAACAGGCATAAGGAGGCGTGGCAGGATCACTAGCCGAGTCGATTGAGACATGTCCGTCTGTCTCTCCGTCTGTCCGTCTGTCCGTCCGTCCGTCTGTCCGTCTGTCCGTCTGTTTGTTTGAGACAACAGATCTTAGCTATTAAAAAAGCTAGAGACACCAAATTTGGTACGAAGGTTTGATGCCACGCCCACCGCCCCCGCAAATCGGTAATTTATGATTATTAAGCAAAGTGTTGAACTTATAAAGTTCTGCTTTGGTATATATAAAGCTAAATGCAATATGAACATGTCCTCCAAATTACAATCCGATCGGACCAATAACACAGAAGTTATTCAATGCAACGTTTTCAGTACAAATGTTCGGTACGAGCAGCAGCCGACGCGCTGCTTTAAGCAGTTGACGCCGACGTCGACGTTGCGTCGTGTCGCTTTACTTTTTACGCACGTCGCTGTGTGAGTGCGAGCGAGTAAGCTATATGTAGTAGAAGTATTTGTGCAGAATTTTTTGTTTGAAACTTTGAAAGTGGTTACACGTTTGTAACGGATTTAGAAAATTTGGAGAAGGGTATCTTACTGTCGGGCGCCCGACTGTAGCCTTACCTACTTGTTTTTATACCCTTCGACCATTGAAAATGGTCAAAAAAGGGTATACTAACTTTGTGCAAAATGTATGTAACAGGCATAAGGAGGCGTGGCAGACCCCATAAAGTATATATATTCTTGCTCAGGATCACTAGCCGAGTCGATTGAGACATGTTCGAAATTTGTTTGTAACTGATTACAAAAATTGGGAGAAGGGTATCTTACTGTCGGGCGCCCGACTGTAGCCTTACCCACTTGTTTATGAGTAATGTTCTGGGGACACCATACGCAAGATCCGTATTCCAGAATTGGACGAACAAGTGAAGTATAGAGGGTCTTTGTTACATAAGGATCGTCAAACTCCTTAGACCACCTCTTAATAAAGCTAAGAACACCCGAGGCTTTATTGACCATATTAGAAATATGTTCGGAAAATCTTAATTTTCGATCCAATCGGACCCCCAGATCATCAACTAAGTTCATTCTATCTAATTCACAGCCACAAAGAGCATAAGAAACGTACGTTGGACTGGCTCGGGAGAATGTCATCAGCTTGCATTTAGAGCTGTTCAGGTTTAAGAAATTTGCACAACACCAAGAGTGAAAACTATTTAAGTCGGCTTGTAGGTTAGAGTGACAGTGGTCATCTTTATATTGATAACAAAGCTTAACATCATCCGCATACATGAGAGTACGGGAGTTATGTACGACCAGAGGTAGGTCATTGATGAAAAGCGTGAAGAGGAGGGGGCCTAAATGACTACCCTGAGGAACACCAGATGTGGCGAAGAGAAGGTCTGAATGAACGTTATTAAAGAGGACTCTTTGAGTTCTGTCAGTCAGATAACTCACAATCCAACTAAGTAGTTTTGGTGAGAACCCTAAGAGGTTGAGTTTATAAGCAAGAAGGGAATGATTTACTGAGTCAAATGTTTTATTGAAATCAGTATATATAGCATCAGTTTGAAGATTTTCCTGAAAACCTTTTATAACAAAGGATGTCAGCTCAAGCAAATTCGTCGTAGTTGATCGACGTTTCATAAATCCGTGCTGAGAAGGCGATATGACGGATCTACAAAAATGTTGCAAGTGAGGAGTTAAGACATTCTCGAAGAATTTAGGTATAGCCGACAATTTAGAGATACCTCTATAATTGCTTGCATCAGACTTACTGCCCTTCTTAAGCAAGGGGATAATAAATGATTCCTTCCATATAGAAGGAAAGGATGATGTATCTAAGGACAGCGAGAACAGTTTGAGCAATGGCTTACTTAGAGAGTGAGCACAGAACCGAAGTACACAAGCGGGAACACCGTCGGGACCTGGAGAAAAAACTGGTTTAACCGAGTGAAGATCCTTAACAAGTGAAATTTCGTTTAGAATAGGAGTGAAGATACCATTTGAACAGGGAATGTTATATGGATAACAAGTCGGAAAGGCTACAGTCACGCGGTGACTGTAAGAGGCCATGGATTTTCAGTTTATTTGTATATACCATAAAAAATATATATTGAAATAAAATGTTTAATGTAATAAAAACAAAAATTAAAATAACGAAAAAGCAAGAGTCGATAGCATAAGTTAGAACGAGAGAGAGATATGTGAAAATTCGTTACATACACACACAGCAGCGTCAACTGCTTCTTCTTGAATTTAGACGTCCATTAACAATTACACAGACCTGCCTCATGTTTTGTGTATTGCCTCACACGCATATACATATGTATGCATGTGTGAGCTTCGCGTGCATGTATTGTATGCATGCACGCATAAGTACAGCATGCAAAACATCTTAAAAGGCAAAATGTAACACTTAATATATAAATTATTAGATAAATATAAATAAATGGCAAATAATTAAAAAATGCATATTCTTTATAAATATAAATGTAAACAAATATGAAATACAGCACATAAAAAATTAAAATAGCTAAATTCTCTTTTCGCCGTGGGGAATCGAACCCTGGCCGTTCACATCGCATTTATCTATATGTATGCCAAAGCAGAAAGTTAAGACTTGAATACTTTGCCTAATAATCACAAATTACTGATTTACGGGGGCGGTGGGCGTGGTACCCACCGGGGCTAGTGATCCTGAGCAAGAATATATATACTTTATGGGGTCGCAGATGTCTCCTTCTGCCTGTTACGCACATTCCGACAAACCTAATAGACCATGTATTTTTTTAAAATCCATGGCCTAAAAATGAAATTTTGAGTAGAAGGCGAGTACGTCGTTTGAAAAAACTTTGCAAACATGTCGGCCATGGCTTGGCTGGTGTCTGCTATAGAATTTTCAAAAAATAACTTTGAAGGTTTAACCGATGACTTACGCTTCATGTTAACAAAACTATAAAACTGTTTAGGGTTCACAAGAAACTGAGTCCTACAACGAGCTAAATAGTTTTTATAACATTTCGCGTTCAGTACTGAAAAATTTAAACGAGCAGCTAAAAAACGAGAAAAGGCTGCAGGTGAATTATTAATTTTATATTTATATCCTTCGACCATTGAAAATGGTCAAAAAAGGGTATACTAACTTTGTGCAAAATGTATGTAACAGGCATAAGGAGGCGTGGCAGACCCCGAAAAGTATATATATTCTTGCTCAGGATCACTAGCCGAGTCGATTAAGACATGTCCGTCTGTCCGTCTGTTTGTTTGAGACACCAAATTTGGTATGAAGGTTCCTATATATTCGGGGCAGGTGAAGTTTATGTCAAATGTTTGGTGCCACGCGCACCGCCCCCGCAAATCGGTTATTTACGATTATTAAGCAAAGTAGAGAACCTATAAAGTTGGTATGTATAAAGCTGAATGCAATATGAACATATTCTCCAAATAACAATCCGATCGGACCAATAACACAGAAGTTATTAAAGTCGCCGTTTTCAGTACAAATATTCGGTACGGGCAGCAGCCGACGCGCTGCTTTGAGCAGTTGACGCCGACGTCGACGTTGCGTCGTGTCGCTTTACTCTTTACGCGCGTCGCTGTGTGAGTGCGAGCGAGTAAGCTTTATGTATTAAAAGTTTTTGTGCAGAAATTTCTGTTTGGAATTATTAGTGTGGTTACACGTTTGTAACGTTTTTGGAAAATTGGGAGAAGGGTATCTTACTGTCGGGCGCCCGACTGTAGCCTTACCTACTTTTTATACCCTTCGACCATTGAAAATGGTCAAAAAAGGGTATACTAACTTTGTGCAAAATTTATGTAACAGGCATAAGGAGGCGTGGCAGACCCCATAAAGTATATATATTCTATATCACTAGCCGAGTCGATTGAGACATGTCCGTCTTGTCTGCCGTCTGTCCGTCTGTATGAGACAACAGATCTCAGCTATTAAAAAAGCTAGAGGTACCGGATTTGGCATGAAGGTTCCTATAAACCATAGGCAGATCAAGTTTATATCAAATGATTGATGCCACGCCCACCGCCCCCGCAAATCGGCTGGCTTCCCGAGGGATTGAACCTCCAATCTTTTGTTTGATTGCCTGCTGCTCTACACATTTGACCATCGCCACACTGACTCGCCGTGCGGCTAAGTAACTATTTCGTTCTCATACACACATAACCATTTACGCATTAAAAAGATCGAAAAAGCACGTGGCTGGCAGCAGCTTGCAGGCAATGCATCAAAAATCTATAGAAAATGCTAACTCGCGTAACTTCTATGTTTATTATCCGATCGGGTTGCAATTTATAAAATAAGTTCACATCGCATTTTTCTATATGTATGCCAAAGCAGAAAGTTAAGACTTCAATACTTTGCTTAATAATCACAAATTACTGATTTACGGGGGCGGTGGGCGTGGTACCCAAAATTTGAAAACGGCGTTTACTGCCTAGGATATACAGTAATCTTCATGCCAAATTTGGAACAGAGAAGTGTAGCCGACTAACTAGGTCTACACTATCAATATCACCTTGAATGAGGTTATTAATAAATACTACACCCAGCATGGTTCTGCGGTTAGCTAGAGATGGTAGATTAAGCAACAAAAGTCTACTGCCATAAGAAGGAAGTCTTAAGTTTACATCCCAGTTAAGGCCTCGTAAGGCGAAAAGTAAAAAGTTTTTTTGTACAGATTCAATGCGTTTTTTATTAGTAGTGTTCTGGGGACACCATACGCAAGATCCGTATTCCAGAATTGGACAAACAAGTGAAGTATAGAGGGTCTTTGTTACATAAGGATCGTCAAACTCCTTAGACCACCTCTTAATAAAGCCAAGAACACCCGAGGCTTTATTGACCATATTAGAAATATGTTCGGAAAATCTTAATTTTCGATCCAATCGGACCCCCAGATCATCAACTAAGTTCATTCTATCTAATTCACAGCCACAAAGAGCATAAGAAACGTACGTTGGACTGGCTCGGGAGAATGTCATCAGCTTGCATTTAGAGCTGTTCAGGTTTAAGAAATTTGCACAACACCAAGAGTGAAAACTATTTAAGTCGGCTTGTAGGTTAGAGTGACAGTGGTCATCTTTATATTGATAACAAAGCTTAACATCATCCGCATACATGAGAGTACGGGAGTTATGTACGACCAGAGGTAGGTCATTGATGAAAAGCGTGAAGAGGAGGGGGCCTAAATGACTACCCTGAGGAACACCAGATGTGGCGAAGAGAAGGTCTGAATGAACGTTATTAAAGAGGACTCTTTGAGTTCTGTCAGTCAGATAACTCACAATCCAACTAAGTAGTTTTGGTGAGAACCCTAAGAGGTTGAGTTTATAAGCAAGAATCGAATGATTTACTGAGTCAAATGCTTTATTGAAATCAGTATATATAGCATCAGTTTGAAGATTTTCCTGAAAACCTTTTATAACAAAGGATGTCAGCTCAAGCAAATTCGTCGTAGTTGATCGACGTTTCATAAATCCGTGCTGAGAAGGCGATATGACGGATCTACAAAAATGTTGCAAGTGAGGAGTTAAGACATTCTCGAAGAATTTAGGTATAGCCGACAATTTAGAGATACCTCTATAATTGCTTGCATCAGACTTACTGCCCTTCTTAAGCAAGGGGATAATAAATGATTCCTTCCATATAGAAGGAAAGGATGATGTATCTAAGGACAGCGAGAACAGTTTGAGCAATGGCTTACTTAGAGAGTGAGCACAGAACCGAAGTACACAAGCGGGAACACCGTCGGGACCTGGAGAAAAAACTGGTTTAACCGAGTGAAGATCCTTAACAAGTGAAATTTCGTTTAGAATAGGAGTGAAGATACCATTTGAACAGGGAATGTTATATGGATAACAAGTCGGAAAGGCTACAGTCACGCGGTGACTGTAAGAGGCCATGGATTTTCAGTTTATTTTTATATACCATAAAAAATATATATTGAAATAAAATGTTTAATGTAATAAAAACAAAAATTAAAATAACGAAAAAGCAAGAGTCGATAGCATAAGTTAGAACGAGAGAGAGATATGTGAAAATTCGTTACATACACACACAGCAGCGTCAACTGCTTCTTCTTGAATTTAGACGTCCATTAACAATTACACAGACCTGCCTCATGTTTTGTGTATTGCCTCACACGCATATACATATGTATGCATGTGTGAGCTTCGCGTGCATGTATTGTGTGCATGCACGCATAAGTACAGCATGCAAAACATCTTAAAAGGCGAAATGTAACACTTAATATATAAATTATTAGATAAATATAAATAAATGGCAAATAATTAAAAAATGCATATTCTTTATAAATATAAATGTAAACAAATATGAAATACAGCACATAAAAAATTAAAATAGCTTAATTCTCTTTTCGCCGTGGGGAATCGAACCCTGGCCGTACTCGCCTTCTACTCAAAATTTCATTTTTAGGCCATGGATTTTAAAAAAATACATGGTCTATTAGGTTTGTCGGAATGTGCGTAACAGGCAGAAGGAGACATCTGCGACCCCATAAAGTATATATATTCTTGCTCAGGATCACTAGCCGAGTCGATTGAGACATGTCCGTCTGTCCGTCTGTTTGTTTGAGACAACAGATCTCAGCTATTAAAAAAGCTAGAGACACCAAATTTGGTATGAAGGTTCCTATATATTCGGGGCAGGTGAAGTTTATGTCAAATGTTTGGTGCCACGCGCACCGCCCCCGCAAATCGGTTATTTACGATTATTAAGCAAAGTAGAGAACCTATAAAGTTGGTATGTATAAAGCTGAATGCAATATGAACATATTCTCCAAATAACAATCCGATCGGACCAATAACACAGAAGTTATTAAAGTCGCCGTTTTCAGTACAAATGTTCGGTACGGGCAGCAGCCGACGCGCTGCTTTGAGCAGTTGACGCCGACGTCGACGTTGCGTCGTGTCGCTTTACTCTTTACGCGCGTCGCTGTATGAGTGCGAGCGAGTAAGCTTTATGTATTAAAAGTTTTTGTGCAGAAATTTCTGTTTGGAATTATTAGTGTGGTTACACGTTTGTAACGTTTTTGGAAAATTGGGAGAAGGTTATCTTACTGTCGGGCGCCCGACTGTAGCCTTACCTACTTTTTATACCCTTCGACCATTGAAAATGGTCAAAAAAGGGTATACTAACTTTGTGCAAAATGTATGTAACAGGCATAAGGAGGCGTGGCAGACCCCATAAAGTATATATATTCTATATCACTAGCCGAGTCGATTGAGACATGTCCGTCTTGTCTGCCGTCTGTCCGTCTGTATGAGACAACAGATCTCAGCTATTAAAAAAGCTAGAGGTACCAGATTTGGCATGAAGGTTCCTATAAACCATAGGCAGATCATGTTTATATCAAATGATTGATGCCACGCCCACCGCCCCCGCTAATCGGCTGGCTTCCCGAGGGATTGAACCTCCAATCTTTTGTTTGATTGCCTGCTGCTCTACACACTTGACCATCGCCGCACTGACTCGCCGTGCGGCTAAGTAACTATTTCGTTCACACATACACACATAACCATTTTCGCATTAAAAAGGTCGAAAAAGCACGTGGCTGGCAGCAGCTTGCATGCATCACAAATCTATAGAAAATGCTAACTCGCGTAACTTCTATGTTTATTATCCGATCGGGTTGCAATAAGATAAGTTCACATCGCATTTTTCTATATGTATGCCCAAGCATAAAGTTAAGACTTCAATACTTTGCTTAATAATCACAAATTATTGATTTACGGGGGCGGTGGGCGTGGTACCCAAAATTTGAAAACGGCGTTTACTGCCTAGGATATACAGTAATCTTCATGCCAAATTTGGAGGGTCTAGCTTTATTAATAGCTGAGAATCAGACGCTCATACAGACGGACAGTCAGACAGACGGACAGACAGACATGGCTAGATCGACTCGGCTAGTGATCCTGAGCAAGAATATATATACTTTATGGGGTCGCAAATGTCTCCTTCTGCCTGTTACGCACATTCCGACAAACCTAATAGGCCATGTTTTTTTTTTAAATCCATGGCCTAAAAATGCATATTCTTTATAAATATAAATGTAAACAAATATGAAATACAGCACATAACAAATTAAAATAGCTTAATTCTCTTTTCGCCGTGGGGAATCGAACCCTGGCCGTTTGCATAGGAGTTCGTCATCCTAACAACTAGACCACCGTCGCTGCGCTCCGCGCCCGTTAAAATTGCATTTTTAGACCATTTGCTCAAAACTGTCAAATATGTCATGTACAACAATACTACTACAAGATTGAATGACCACAAGAAAGCCAAATGTTATTTATTTATATTTAATAAGATTATTTGTTGAAATTTAATAAATGAAATCAAATAATGATGAAAAAAAAAAAAACAAAACATTAACTTCTAAATAGTGAAATTAACTTCTTTTGTTTGATTGCCTGCTGCTCTACACATTTGACCATCGCCGCTTTGACTCGCTGTGCGGCTAAGTAACTATTTCCTTCTCATACACACACATAACCATTTTCGCATTAAAAAGATCGAAAACGCACGTGGCTGGTAGCAGCTAGCAGGCAAGACATCACAGATCAATAGAAAATGTTAACTCGCATAACTTCTATGTTTATTATCCGATCGGGTTGCAATTTATAAAATAAGTTCACATCGCATTTATCTATATGTATGCCAAAGCAGAAAGTTAAGACTTCAATACTTTGCTTAATAATCACAAATTACTGATTTACGGGGGCGGTGGGCGTGGTACCCGAAATTTGAAAACGACGTTTACTGCCTAGGATATACAGGAATCTTGATGCCAAATTTGGAGGGTCTAGCTTTCTTCATAGCTGAGAATCAGACGCTCATACAGACGGACAGACGGACAGACAGACAGACGGACAGACAGACATGGCTATATCGACTGGGCTAGTGATCCTGAGCAAGATTATATATACTTTATGGGGTCGCAGATGTCTCCTTCTGCCTGTTACGCACATTCCGACAAACCTAATAGACCATGTATTTTTATACCCTTGCAGAGGGTATATTAATTTTAGCCAGAAGTTTGCAACGCACCTTAGGAGACATCTCCGACCCTATAAAGTATATATATTCTGAATCAGCATCACCAGAGGAGTCGAAAAATGGATGTCCGTCTGTCCGTCCGTCCGTCCGTCCGTCCGTCCGTCTGTTGCAACGCAAACAAGTCTCTCAGTTTTTGAGCTATCTTCATGAAACTTGGCACACAAGCTTCTTATTACTGTAGGCTGTTAATAAGTCGGAACGAGCCAGATCGGACCGATATATCGTATAGCTGTCATAGAAGCTATCGGCCGATTTTTGTTGTTTTTCAAGATATTGCAACAAGATTTGGCAAATCTTATTCTTATTACGTTCTTAATGTGCTGTCAAAATTGTATCAAAATCGGACCACTATAACATATATCTGCCATAGGAACAATCGGCTGAAATCAGGGTTTTTGTATGCAAACCTGTTTTGTTTTTGGAAATACCGCACATTATCAATACTTTTTAATGTTATACAGTAACCCGCCCTTAGTTTTTCCATTTAAATATCTCAGACGTTTATATTCTATAGCTGTTATAGGAACAATCAGTCAGTCCGTCTGTCTGTTGCAACGCAAATTAGTCCCCCAGTTATTGAGCTATCATCATGAAACTTTGATCACAAGCTTTTTATACCCTTCGACCATTGAAAATGGTCAAAAAGGGTATACTAACTTTGTGCAAAATGTATGTAACAGGCATAAGAAGGCGTGGCAGACCCCGAAAAGTATATATATTCTTGCTCAGGATCACTAGCCGAGTCGATTGAGACATGTCCGTCTGTTTGTTTGAGACAACAGATCTCAGCTATTAAAAAAGCTAGAGACACCAAATTTGGTATGAAGCTTCCTATATATTCGGGGCAGGTGAAGTTTATGTCAAATGTTTGATGCTACGCCCACCGCCCCCGCAAATCGGTAATTTACGATTATTAAGCAAAGTATTAAACTTATAAAGCTCTGCTTCGGTATGTATAAAGCTGAATGCAATATGAACATATCCTCCAAACTACAATCCGATCGAACCAATAACACCGAAGTTATTCAAGTCAACGTTTTCGGTACAAATGTTCGGTACGGGCAGCAGTTGACGCGCTGCTTTGAGCAGTTGACGCCGACGTCGAAGTTGCGTCGCGTCACTTTACTCTTTACGCGCGTCGCTGTGTGAGTGCGAGCGAGTAAGCTATATGTAGTAGAAGTATTTATTCAGAATTCTCTGTTTGAAACTATGAATGTGGTTACACGTTTGTAACGGATTTAGAAAATTGGGAGAAGGGTATCTTACTGTCGGGCGCCCGACTGTAGCCTTACCCACTTGTTATTTCTGCCCTCTTTAAATAAGTCGGAACGGGCCAGATCGGACTGATATATCGTATAGCTGTTATGGAGCCTATCGGCCGATTTTCGTTATATTTCAAGATATAGCTATCAGGCTTACCACATCCAAATCGAACTTTTATAACTTATAACGATCAACGATCGGCCTAATGAAGGTTCTTGTTGCAATTTTATGGAAATCTGAGTACTATTACATGTAGCTGTTAAACAAAAAATCATATAGCTGTTATTCAAATGCATTTTTGTAAGAGAACTTTCCAAATTTAGATTTTATGACCAACAGATCCTTTACAACACAAAGACATTCGACCAAATGCTGTTTCTAAGAATTGTATACTGATATATGCAAAACAAAATATATCGGAAAACATAACATTCTTATATGAAACAGTTACAGTTTATAATGTAAGAAATATATACCAGTTCATAACATTTAAATACTTGCATACAATAGTCATAGTTGTTTATAGGAATCCAGCTTTTCCTATTACAAGGTTTCGAAATGAAATCAGAAATGATGTTGAAAGGCTAACGTCAGCTGAAAATAATACAAAATTGGTAATATTAGGAGATTTTAACATTTGCCGATCAACAACCACTGATCAGCTCGAGTCTACTTTAAATAATAACAACAAAATGTGCCAACAACAAAACATTTAACTCAAATTGATTGGATATTTTGTGATAACACAGTAAGCGGTGCTGCCGCAATCACTTATCAAACTTGCGACCTTGCCGTGGTGAGGAGGCTGAGTATTCGAAATTATAAGAGGTTGATATAATCGATGTACTGTTATAATTCTTCAATAAATACCACAGAAACCAGCAACAATCCATAGATATTTTATATTTTGTATAACTGCAAGGGTATGAAACCTTCGGCAAGCCGAAGGTAGCTTTGCTCTCTTGTTTTTAAATAAGTTAGATTTTAAATTTTTTAGGCGCGACAACTCTCTTGTGAACCAAGGGGGCTTACTCGAGTGTGTTGGAAGGTAAAAAGGAACACAAATGTCGAAAAATGAATTTATATTTTGATAAAATAAATTTGTCGCTACTGAAATATCAGTAGACGAGTAAAGTTCTGAAATTTAACACAGTCTTTTTTTGCAGATAAATGTTGCAAATATACTGACAATACCGATGACGGCGGAATATAAGAGCAGGTTATAAAACAAGAAAGCAAGGCTACCTTCGGCTTGCCGAAGGTTTCATACCCTTGCAGTTATACAAAATATAAAATATCTTTGGATTGCTGCTGGTTTCTGTGTCATTTACTGAACAATTACAACAGTACATCGATTATATCAACCTCTTATAATTTCGAATACTCAGCCTCCTCACCACGGCAAGGTCGCAATCCTCGAGGAGGAATATTTACAATACCTTAAACAACATATATTCTTTAGTTACAATAATAAAATAATCTAATTAACTTAATATTTAAAAATAAATTATTAAATAAGTGATTATAGCTAAAAAATCTCCCAATTTTGTATTATTTTCAGCTGACGTTAGCCTTTCAACATCATTTCTGATTTTATTTCGAAACCTTGTAATAGGAAAAGCTGGATTCCTATAAACAACTATGACTATTGTATGCAAGTATTTAAATGTTATGGACTGGTATATATTTCTTACATTATCAACTGTAACTGTTTCATATGAGAATGTTATGTTTTCCGATATATTTTGTTTTTCATATATCAGTATACAATTCTTAGAAATGTCTTTGTGTTGTAAAGGATCTGTTGGTCATAAAATCTAAATTTGGAAAGTTCTCTTTCAAAAATGCATTTGAATAACAGCTATATGATTTTTTGTTTAACAGCTACATGTAATAGTACTCAGATTTCCATAAAATTGCAACAAGAACCTTCATTAGGCCGATCGTTGATCGTTATAAGTTATAAAAGTTCGATTTGGATGTTGTAAGCCTGATAGCTATATCTTGAAATATAACGAAAATCGGCCGATAGGCTCCATAACAGCTATACGATATATCAGTCCGATCTGGCCCGTTCCGACTTATTTAAAGAGGGCAGAAATAAGAAGCTTGTGAGCAAAGTTTCATGATGATAGCTCAATAACTGGGGGACTAATTTGCGTTGCAACAGACAGACGGACTGACTGATTGTTCCTATAACAGCTATAGAATATAAACCTCTGAGATATTTATATGGAAAAACAAAGGGCGGGTTACTGTATAACATTAAAAGGTATTGATAATGTGCGGTATTTCCAAAAACAAAACAGGTTTGCATACAAAAACTCTGATTTCAGCCGATTGTTCCTATGGCAGCTATATGTTATAGTGGTCCGATTTTGATACAATTTTGACAGCACATTAGGAACGTAATAAGAATAAGATTTGCCAAATCTTGTTGCAATATCTTGAAAAACAACAAAAATCGGCCGATAGCTTTTATGACAGCTATACGATATATCGGTCCGATCTGGCTCGTTCCGACTTATTTACAGCGTACAGCAAAAAGAAGCTTGTGTGCCAAGTTTCATGAAGATAGCTCAAAAGCTGAGAGACTAGTTTGCGTTGCAACAGACGGACGGACGGACGGACGGACGGACGGACAGACGGACATCCATTTTTCGACTCCTCTGGTGATGCTGATTCAGAATATATATACTTTATAGGGTCGGAGATGTCTCCTAGGGTGCGTTGCAAACTTCTGGCTAAAATTAATATACCCTCTGCAAGGATATAACAAGAAAAACCGGGAAAGTGTAATTTTACACAAATAAATTCAATACTATATTGAATATCCGGTTTTAACAATTCCGATGTAATGGCAGAGTTTACTGCGATCAGAACCCCACCACCACGTCGGCCAGGTCGATCAAGCCTGTAAGTTGAGTATTTACTTGGGAGAATTTCGGAGTTTAGAATATCCGGTTTCAACCAGGTTTCGGTAAATACCAACACATGGGATGTAAAGGAAAGGCTATTTAGAAAAAGATTAGAAAGTTTGCTTCATAACCCTCTAACATTTTCGTATGTAAGAAGGAAAGTAGCATTTAAGTTTTTGTTTGTTTTTTTTTGCGAAGATGTAGATGCCTGTATTGGTAGATTTAAAGCAATCGGTTTCCGATTCTCTTATTTTTTGCTTCAAACTCTTTAACCACTACATGGTCTGGCCAAAATTTGGGTGAACATATGTTGGTCAAGAGTTCAGCTGGGACACTAATTTTAAAGGACGATATGTCCCTTTCATACGAAAATTAAAATTTTTCCACTTTTAAATCTGCAGCTTGTATTTTGGCTTGAATATAAGCCACTACATCTTCAGATGTAAGATCAGGGGAAAGCCGGGAAACGAAAATTTGCTTCCTAAGTGGAACACCTAAAACCTTTTTAGGCTCCACAGGCATTGCACCTGCGGGAATGTT
The DNA here is from genome assembly GCA_018901885.1 of Zaprionus kolodkinae. Taxonomy (NCBI): domain Eukaryota; kingdom Metazoa; phylum Arthropoda; class Insecta; order Diptera; family Drosophilidae; genus Zaprionus; species Zaprionus kolodkinae. The sequence goes on along the minus strand of JAEIFM010000290.1, from coordinate 55,014 downwards.
CTTAGAAATTGAACTTGCCATCGGTATTTCTAAAATCTGTGGAGTAGGCAAAGAAACCACAGCTGGCACATCAGAAGCTTTATGTGACACCATTTGTAAACACTCGTCGATGACTTTTTCAGAAGCCGATGATCTCGTCACCATAGGAGTGGTAAACGACATCACCGGCTGAGTCACCGGTGTACATGGTTGGTCAATGAGAGGAGGCGGAATGGCAGCAGGCAAAGATTTCGCCACATGAGCTGATTTCTTGCGTTTGGGCGACTCATTTAATAGTTTTAGGCTATTAAATGAGTTGTCCAACGCAGAGAACTGATCGCCAAGCTTTCGAAAACTGCCAAAAAGTTCACAAAACCCTGACTTTGTCTGCCGCATGAACGTAATCATCTCGTTTTCCGCCTCCCGACACAGGTCACAACAATAGCGCAGGCCAGTGCGCTTAGATACGGCATCAGCCGTAGAGGCAGTGTAGCCGGCACATTTTATGTGCACAACATTGTCACACAGCAGGCAAGAGATGCTTGGCTGAGTAACAGTCACTTGCTTTAAGCATGTTTTTTTGTAGCAGACAATACCCTCCGTTATAAAATGTGACTACTGTAACAAGACAAAACAAATCGCAAGAACAAAACGAAGTTGGAAAAAAGAACAGTACGCGTTAAAGAAAGAGCGTACGCCAAAGCTAGTATGTGAGCGCGAGAGAGAGATTAGGCACACACACACACAAAAAGACGAGAGAGCGAGGTTTATTATAATTGTAGTTGCAGCGGAACTGCAACAACAAATGCCAACTCCGAAATAGAATAGGAAAACAGAACACAACGAGATCAGATGCTCTCCAAAAAGAAGAGTAAAAAAAAGTTAAAGTGGCAGTAAACAAAATTATAACAAGAAAGCAAGGCTACCTTCGGCTTGCCGAAGGTTTCATACCCTTGCAGTTATACAAAATATAAAATATATTTGGATTGCTGCTGGTTTCTGTGGTATTTATTGAACACTTATAACAGTACACCGATTATATCATCCTCTTATAATTTCGAATACTAACCACAACAAGGTCGCAATCCTCGAGGAGGAATATTTACAATACCTTAAACAACATTGCACACATATTCTTTATTTTCAATAATAAAATAAATTAATTAACTAAATATTTAAAAATAAATTATTTAATTAGTGATTATAGCTAAGTAACACGCCGCCATGGTGACTATATGGAGTTTGATAAGTGATTGCGGCAGCACCGCTTACTGTGTTATCACAAAATATCCAATCAATTTGAGTTAAATGTTTTGTTGTTGGCACATTTAACAATGGACATAACCCCTTATTATTTAAAGTAGACTCGAGCTGATCAGTGGTTGTTGATCGGCAAATGTTAAAATCTCCTAATATTACCAATTTTGTATTATTTTCAGCTGACGTTAGCCTTTCAACATCATTTCTGATTTCATTTCGAAACCTTGTAATAGGAAAAGCTGGATTCCTATAAACAACTATGAATATTGTATGCAAGTATTTAAATGTTATGGACTGGTATATATTTCTTACATTATCAACTGTAACTGTTTCATATAATAATGTTATGTTTTCCGATATATTTTGTTTTGCATATATCAGTATACCATTCTTAGAAACAGCATTTGGTCGAATGTCTTTGTGTTGTAAAGGATCTGTTGGTCATAAAATCTAAATTTGGAAAGTTCTCATTCAAAAATGCATTTGAATAACAGCTATATGATTTTTGTTTAACAGCTACATGTAATAGTACTCAGATTTCCATAAAATTGCAACAAGAACCTTCATTAGGCCGATCGTTGATCGTTATAAGTTATAAAAGATGTGGTAAGCCTGATAGCTATATCTTGAAGTATAACGAAAATCGGCCGATAGGCTCCATAACAGCTATACGATATATCAGTCCGATCTGGCCCGTTCCGACTTATTTAAAGAGGGCAGAAATAAAAAGCTTGTGAGCAAAGTTTCATGATGATAGCTCAATAACTGGGGGACTAATTTGCGTTGCAACAGACAGACGGACTGACTGATTGTTCCTATAACAGCTATAGAATATAAACGTCTGAGATATTTAAATGGAAAAACTAAGGGCGGGTTACTGTGTAACATTAATAAGTATTGATAAAGTGCGGTATTTCCAAAAACAAAACAGGTTTGCATACAAAAACCCTGATTTCAGCCGATTGTTCCTATGGAAGCTATATGTTATAGTGGTCCGATTTCGATACAATTTTGACAGCACATTAAGAACGTAATAAGAATAAGATTTGCCAAATCTTGTTGCAATATCTTGAAAAACAACAAAAATCGGCCGATAGCTTCTATGACAGCTATACGATATATCGGTCCGATCTGGCTCGTTCCGACTTATTTACAGCCTACAGCAATAAGAAGCTTGTGTGCCAAGTTTCATGAAGATAGCTCAAAAACTGAGAGACTAGTTTGCGTTGCAACAGACGGACGGACGGACGGACGGATGGACGGACAGACGGACATCCATTTTTCGACTCCTCTGGTGATGCTGATTCAGAATATATATACTTTATAGGGTCGGAGATGTCTCCTAAGGTGCGTTGCAAACTTCTGGCTAAAATTAATATACCCTCTGCAAGGGTATAATTATATATTAACTACGAACCAATGGGTTAAGCAGGCATGCACTCGTGAAAGTGAACGATAAATTGCACAAGTTAAAGAGATTAAATTATGCGAACACCGATTGTTTGCAGGCAAAATTTAATAAAAGCGGGGAGCAGAAAAAAACACGTCCGTTCACTTAGAAGAGAAGTTTTTTTTGATTTGTCATTTTGTGTGTGTCTGGAGGTGTAGAGGCCTTGGCTCCATAGATTCGGTCGGGCGGTCAAAATTCTCATCGGTAAACACTGTTTGAGTTGGTCCCATGTGAGTACAAACATATTTCGTGTACCTTGCCCAGTTGGTCCTGTTGCCTGTCAGCCTGTAGGGCTGCCTGAAAGTATGTAAAACTGGAGAGTGATCAGATGAAAGTTCTGCAAGTAACTCGGCCGTAATATTATTTCTTGGGATCTTTCTTGTTATTGCGAAGTCAATGAGATCCGGGAGGTTCTTTGGATCTCATGGCTTCTGACAGAGAATTCTTTGCAACTTAGTTTAATATATGTACATATATAGCTTACTTGCTCACACACACACACAGACACGTGCGTAAACTGTAAAGCGACACGACGCGACGTCGACGTCAACTGCTCAAAGCAGCGCGCCGGCTGCCGCTCGTACCAAACATTTGTACTGAAAACGTTGACTTGAATAACTTCGGTGTTATTGGTCCGATCGGATTGTAATTTGGAGAATATGTTTATATTGCATTTAGCTTTATACATACCAAAGCAGAACTTAATAATCGCAAATAGCTGATTTGCGGGGGCGGTGGGCGTGGCATCAAACATTTGACATAAACTATGATTTATAGGAACCTACATGCCAAATTTGGTATCTCTAGCTTTTTTATACCCTTGCAGAGGGTATATTAATTTTAGCCAGAAGTTTGCAACGCACCTTAGGAGACATCTCCGACCCTATAAAGTATATATATTCTGAATCAGCATCACCAGAGGAGTCGAAAAATGGATGTCCGTCTGTCCGTCCGTCCGTCCGTCCGTCCGTCCGTCCGTCCGTCCGTCCGTCCGTCCGTCCGTCCGTCCGTCCGTCCGTCTGTTGCAACGCAAACTAGTCTCTCAGTTTTTGAGCTATCTTCATGAAACTTGGCACACAAGCTTCTTATTGCTGTAGGCTGTAAATAAGTCGGAACGAGCCAGATCGGACCGATATATCGTATAGCTGTCATAGAAGCTATCTTCATGAAACTTGGCACACAAGCTTCTTATTGCTGTAGGCTGTAAATAAGTCGGAACGAGCCAGATCGGACCGATATATCGTATAGCTGTCATAGAAGCTATCGGCCGATTTTTGTTGTTTTTCAAGATATTGCAACAAGATTTGGCAAATCTTATTCTTATTACGTTCTTAATGTGCTGTCAAAATTGTATCAAAATCGGACCACTATAACATATAGCTGCCATAGGAACAATCGGCTGAAATCAGAGTTTTTGTATGCAAACCTGTTTTGTTTTTGGAAATACCGCACATTATCAATACCTTTTAATGTTATACAGTAACCCGCCCTTTGTTTTTTCATATAAATATCTCAGACGTTTATATTCTATAGCTGTTATAGGAACAATCAGTCAGTCCGTCTGTCTGTTGCAACGCAAATTAGTCCCCCAGTTATTGAGCTATCATCATGAAACTTTGCTCACAAGCTTTTTATTTCTGCCCTCTTTAAATAAGTCGGAACGGGCCAGATCGGACTGAAATATCGTATAGCTGTTATGGAGCCTATCGGCCGATTTTCGTTATATTTCAAGATATATCTATCAGGCTTACCACATCCAAATCGAACTTTTATAACTTATAACGATCAACGATCGGCCTAATGAAGGTTCTTGTTGCAATTTTATGGAAATCTGAGTACTATTACATGTAGCTGTTAAACAAAAAATCATATAGCTGTTATTCAAATGCATTTTTGTAAGAGAACTTTCCAAATTTAGATTTTATGACCAACAGATCCTTTACAACACAAAGACATTCGACCAAATGCTGTTTCTAAGAATTGTATACTGATATATGCAAAACAAAATATATCGGAAAACATAACATTCTTATATGAAACAGTTACAGTTGATAATGTAAGAAATATATACCAGTCCATAACATTTAAATACTTGCATACAATAGTCATAGTTGTTTATAGGAATCCAGCTTTTTCTATTACAAGGTTTCGAAATGAAATCAGAAATGATGTTGAAAGGCTAACGTCAGCTGAAAATAATACAAAATTGGTAATATTAGGAGATTTTAACATTTGCCGATCAACAACCACTGATCAGCTCGAGTCTACTTTAAATAATAACAACAAAATGTGCCAACAACAAAACATTTAACTCAAATTGATTGGATATTTTGTGATAACACAGTAAGCGGTGCTGCCGCAATCACTTATCAAACTTGCGACCTTGCCGTGGTGAGGAGGCTGAGTATTCGAAATTATAAGAGGTTGATATAATCGATGTACTGTTATAATTCTCCACAGAAACCAGCAACAATCCATAGATATTTTATATTTTGTATAACTGCAAGGGTATGAAACCTTTGGCAAGCCGAAGGTAGCCTTGCTTTCTTGTTTTTAAATTTTTTGAAGTTTTTTTCATAATATTTAAAATTTTTTTCAAAATTTTTGAAATTTTTTTCAAAATTTTTGAAATTTTTTTGAAATTTTGAAATTTCTTTTCAAAATTTTTGAAATTTTTTTCAAAATTTTTGAAATTTTTTCAAAATTTTTGAATTTTTTTTTCATAATTTTGAAATTTTTTCCAAAATTTTTGAAATTTTTGAAATTTTTTTCAAAATTTTTGAAATTTTTTTCAAAATTTTTTTTCAAAATTTTTGAAATTTTTTTCAAAATTTTGGAATTTATTTTTTAAAATTTTTGAAATTTTTTTCAAAATTTTTGAAATTTCCGCAATTTTTTTCAAAAATTTTGAAATTTTCGAAATTTTTTTCAAAATTTTTGAAATTTTTGTTTACTATTTTTTTTCAAAATTTTTGAAATTTTTTTCAAAAGTTTTGAAATTTTTTTCAAAATTTTTAAAATTTTTTTAAAATTTCTGAAATTTTTTTCAACATTTTCGAAATTTTTTTTCAATATTTTTGAAATTTTTTTTCAAAATTTTTGAAATTTTTTTCAAAATTTTTGAAATTTTTTTTTAAAACTTTTGAAATTTTTTTCAAAATTTTTGAAAGTTTTTTTCAAATTTTTTTTTAAATTTTTGAAATTTTTTCAAAATTTTTGAAATTTTTTTTCAAAATTTTTGAAATTTTTTTCAACATTTTTGAAATTTTTTTTCAAAATTTTTTTTAAAATTTTTTGAAATTTTTTTCAAAATTTTTGAAATTTTTTTTCAAAATTTTTGAAATTTTTTTCAACATTTTTGAAATTTTTTTTTAAAATTTTTGAAATTTTTTTCAAAATTTTTGAATTTTTTTTTCAAAATTTTTGAATTTTTTTTGTTAAAATTTTTTGAAATTTTTTTCATAAGATTTGAAATTTTTTCAAAATTTTTGAAATTTTTTGAAATTTTTTTAAACATTTTTGAAATTTTTTTTAAAATTTTTGAAATTTTTTCAAAATTTTTGAAATTTTTTTCAAAATTTTTGAAATTTTTTTCAAAATGTTTGAATTTTTTTCAAAATTTTTGAATTTTTTTTTGAAAATTTTCAAAATTTTTTTCAAAATTTTTGAAATTTTTTTTGAAGATTTTCAAAATTTTTTTTTCAAAATTTTTGAAATTTTTTTCAACATTTTTAAAATTTTTTTTCAAAATTTTTGAAATTTTTTTCAAAATTTTTGAAATTTCCGAAATTTTTTTCAAAAATTTTGAAATTTTCGAAATTTTTTCAAAATTTTTGAAATTTTTGTTTACTATTTTTTCAAAATTTTTGAAATTTTTTTCAAAATTTTTGAATTTTTTTTCAAAATTTTTGAAATTTTTTTCAAAATTTTTTAAATTTTCTTCAAAATTTTTGAAATTTTTTTCAAAATTTTTGGATTTTTTTTTTCAAATTTTTGAATTTATTTTTCAAAATTTTTGAATTTTTTTTCAAAATTTTTGAAATTTTTTTTCAAAATTTTTGAAATTTTTTTCAAAATTTTTGAATTTTTTTTGAAAATTTTCAAAATTTTTTTCAAAATTTTTGAAATTTTTTTTTAAAATTTTTGAAATTTTTTTTCAACATTTTTGAAATTTTTTTTCAATATTTTTTTTTTTTCAAAATTTTTGAAAAAATTTTGGTATGAAACCTTCGGCAAGCCGAAGGTAGCTTGCCTCTTGTTTTTTATACCCTTGCAGAGGGTATATTAATTTTAGCCAGAAGTTTGCAACGCACCTTAGGAGACATCTCCGACCCTATAAAGTATATATATTCTGAATCAGCATCACCAGAGGAGTCGAAAAATGGATGTCCGTCTGTCCGTCCGTCCGTCCGTCCGTCCGTCCGTCTGTTGCAACGCAAACTAGTCTCTCAGTTTTTGAGCTATCTTCATGAAACTTGGCACACAAGCTTCTTATTACTGTAGGCTGTTAATAAGTCGGAACGAGCCAGATCGGACCGATATATCGTATAGCTGTCATAGAAGCTATCGGCCGATTTTTGTTGTTTTTCAAGATATTGCAACAAGATTTGGCAAATCTTATTCTTATTACGTTCTTAATGTGCTGTCAAAATTGTATCAAAATCGGACCACTATAACATATATCTGCCATAGGAACAATCGGCTGAAATCAGGGTTTTTGTATGCAAACCTGTTTTGTTTTTGGAAATACCGCACATTATCAATACCTTTTAAGGTTATACAGTAACCCGCCCTTTGTTTTTCCATTTAAATATCTCAGACGTTTATATTCTATAGCTGTTATAGGAACAATCAGTCAGTCCGTCTGTCTGTTGCAACGCAAATTAGTCCCCCAGTTATTGAGCTATCATCATGAAACTTTGATCACAAGCTTTTTATTTCTGCCCTCTTTAAATAAGTCGGAACGGGCCAGATCGGACTGATATATCGTATAGCTGTTATGGAGCCTATCGGCCGATTTTCGTTATATTTCAAGATATAGCTATCAGGCTTACCACATCCAAATCGAACTTTTATAACTTATAACGATCAACGATCGGCCTAATGAAGGTTCTTGTTGCAATTTTATGGAAATCTGAGTACTATTACATGTAGCTGTTAAACAAAAAATAATATAGCTGTTATTCAAATGCATTTTTGTAAGAGAATTTTCCAAATTTAGATTTTATGACCAACAGATCCTTTACAACACAAAGACATTCGACCAAATGCTGTTTCTAAGAATTGTATACTGATATATGCAAAACAAAATATATCGGAAAACATAACATTCTTATATGAAACAGTTACAGTTGATAATGTAAGAAATATATACCAGTCCATAACATTTAAATACTTGCATACAATAGTCATAGTTGTTTATAGGAATCCAGCTTTTCCTATTACAAGGTTTCGAAATAAAATCAGAAATGATGTTGAAAGGCTAACGTCAGCTGAAAATAATACAAAATTGGTAATATTAGGAGATTTTAACATTTGCCGATCAACAACCACTGATCAGCTCGAGTCTACTTTAAATAATAACAACAAAATGTGCCAACAACAAAACATTTAACTCAAATTGATTGGATATTTTGTGATAACACAGTAAGCGGTGCTGCCGCAATCACTTATCAAACTTGCGACCTTGCCGTGGTGAGGAGGCTGAGTATTCGAAATTATAAGAGGTTGATATAATCGATGTACTGTTATAATTCTTCAATAAATACCACAGAAACCAGCAACAATCCATAGATATTTTATATTTTGTATAACTGCAAGGGTATGAAACCTTCGGCAAGCCGAAGGTAGCCTTGCTTTCTTGTTTTTCAAATTTTTTGAAATTTTTTTTCAAAATTTTTAAAATTTTTTTCAAAATTTTTGAAATTTTTTTCAAAATTTTTGAAATTTTTTTTTCAAAATTTTTGAAATTTTTTCTTCAAAATTTTTGAAATTTCTTTCAAAATTTTTGAAATTTTTTTCAAAATTTTTGAAATTTTTTTCAAAATTTTTGAATTTTTTTTTCAAAATTTTTGAAATTTTTTTCAAAATTTTTGAAATTTTTTGAAATTTTTTATTTTTTTCAAAATTTTTGAAATTTTTTTTCAAAATTTTTATTTTTCAAAATTTTTGAAATTTTTTTTCAAAATTTTGGAATTTATTTTTTAAAATTTTTGAAATTTTTTTTCAAAATTTTTGAAATTTCCAAATTTTTTTTTCAAAATTTTTGAAATTTTTTTGAAATTTTTTCAAAATTTTTGAAATTTTTGTAATTTTTTTTTCAAAATTTTTGAAATTTTTTTTCAAAAGTTTTGAAATTTTTTTTCAAAATTTTTGAAATTTTTTTTCAAAATTTTGAAATTTTTTTCAAAATTTTTGAAATTTTTTTTCAAAATTTTTGAAATTTTTTTTCAAAATTTTTGAAATTTTTTTTCAAAATTTTTGAAATTTTTTTTCAAAATTTTTGAAATTTTTTTTCAAAATTTTTGAAATTTTTTTTCAAATTTTTAAATTTTTTAAAATTTTGAAATTTTTTTCAAAATTTTTGAAATTTTTTTTCAAAATTTTTGAAATTTTTGAAATTTTTTTCAACATTTTTGAAATTTTTTTTCAAAATTTTTTTTTAAAATTTTTGAAATTTTTTTCAAAATTTTTGAAATTTTTTTTCAAAATTTTTGAAATTTTTTTTCAAAATTTTTGAAATTTTTTTTAAAATTTTTGAAATTTTTTTCAAAATTTTTGTTTCAAAATTTTTTTTCAAAATTTTTGAATTTTTTTTTTTAAAATTTTTTGAAATTTTTTTCAAAATTTTTGAAATTTTTTCAAAATTTTTGAAATTTTTTTCAAAATTTTTGAAATTTTTTTAAAATTTTTGAAATTTTTTTCAAAATTTTTGAAATTTTTTTTCAAAATTTTTGAAATTTTTTTTTTCAAAATTTTTGAAATTTTTTTTCAAAATTTTTGAAATTTTTTTTCAAAATTTTTGAATTTTTTTAAAATTTTTTGAAATTTTTTTTTCAAAATTTTTGAAATTTTTTTCAAAATTTTTGAAATTTTTTTTCAAAATTTTTGAAATTTTTTTTCAAAATTTTTGAAATTTTTTTCAAAATTTTTGAAATTTTTTTTCAAAATTTTTGAAATTTTTTTCAAAATTTTTGAAATTTTTCAAAATTTTTTTTTTTTTTTTCAAAATTTTGAAATTTTTTTCAAAATTTTTTGAAAATTTTTTTCAAAATTTTTGAAATTTTTTTTTCAAAATTTTTGAAATTTTTTTTCAAAATTTTTGAAATTTTTTTTAAAATTTTTTCAAATTTTTGAAATTTTTTTCAAAATTTTTGAAATTTTTTTTCAAAATTTTTGAAATTTTTTTCAAAATTTTTGAAATTTTTTTTAAAATTTTTGAAATTTTTTTTTCAAAATTTTTGAATTTTTTTTTCAAAATTTTTGAAATTTTTTTCAAAATTTTTGAAATTTTTTTTAAAATTTTTGAAATTTTTTTCAAAATTTTTGAAAATTTTTTTTTTTTTCAAAATTTTTGAAATTTTTTTCAAAATTTTTGAAATTTTTTTCAAAATTTTTGAAATTTTTTTCAAAATTTTTGAAATTTTTTTCAAAATTTTTGAAATTTTTTTTCAAAATTTTTGAAATTTTTTTTTCAAAATTTTTGAATTTTTTTCAAAATTTTTGAAATTTTTTTTCAAAATTTTTGAAATTTTTTTCAAAATTTTTTTTTTTTTTCAAAATTTTTGAAATTTTTTTTAAAATTTTTGAAATTTTTTTTCAAAATTTTTGAAATTTTTTTTTAAAATTTTTGAAATTTTTTTTTCAAAATTTTTGAAATTTTTTTTTAAAATTTTTGAAATTTTTTTTCAAAATTTTTGAAATTTTTTTCAAAATTTTTGAAATTTTTTTTCAAAATTTTTGAAATTTTTTTCAAAATTTTTTTTCAAAATTTTTGAAATTTTTTTTCAAAATTTTTGAAATTTTTTTTAAATTTTTGAAATTTTTTTTAAAATTTTTGAAAATTTTTTTTGAAATTTTTTTCAAAATTTTTGAAATTTTTTTCAAAATTTTTGAAATTTTTTTTTTCAAAATTTTTGAAATTTTTTCAAAATTTTTGAAATTTTTTTCAAAATTTTTGAAATTTTTTTTTTTAAAATTTTTGAAATTTTTTTTCAAAATTTTTGAAATTTTTTTTTCAAAATTTTTGAAATTTTTTTTCAAAATTTTTGAAATTTTTTTCAAAATTTTTGAAATTTTTTTTCAAAATTTTTGAAATTTTTTTTCAAAATTTTTGAAATTTTTTTTCAAAATTTTTGAAATTTTTTTTCAAAATTTTTGAAATTTTTTTTAAAATTTTTGAAATTTTTTTCAAAATTTTTGAAATTTTTTTTTTTTAAAATTTTTGAAATTTTTTTTCAAAATTTTTGAATTTTTTTTTAAAATTTTTAATTTTTTCAAAATTTTTAAAATTTTTTCAAAATTTTTGTTTTTTTCAAATTTTTTGAAATTTTTTTCAAAATATTTTGAAATTTTTTTCAAAATTTTTGAAATTTTTTTTCAAAATTTTTGAAATTTTTTTAAACATTTAAAATTTTTAAATTATACCCTTGCAGAGGGTATATTAATTTTAGCCAGAAGTTTGCAACGCACCTTAGGAGACATCTCCGACCCTATAAAGTATATATATTCTGAATCAGCATCACCAGAGAGCGAAAGTCGAAAATTGATGTCCGTCCGTCCGTCCGTCCGTCTGTTGCAACGCAAACTAGTCTCTCAGTTTTTGAGCTATCTCCATGAAACTTGGCACACAAGCTTCTTATTGCTGTAGGCTGTAAATAAGTCGGAACGAGCCAGATCGGACCGATATATCGTATAGCTGTCATAGAAGCTATCGGCCGATTTTTGTTGTTTTTCAAGATATTGCAACAAGACTTGGCAAATCTTATTCTTATTACGTTCTTAATGTGCTGTCAAAATTGTATCAAAATCGGACCACTATAACATATAGCTGCCATAGGAACAATCGGCTGAAATCAGGGTGTTTTGTATGCAAACCTGTTTTGTTTTTGGAAATACCGCACATTATCAATACCTTTTAATGTTATACAGTAACCCGCCCTTTGTTTTTCCATTTAAATATCTCAGACGTTTATATTCTATAGCTGTTATAGGAACAATCAGTCAGTCCGTCTGTCTGTTGCAACGCAAATTAGTTCCCCAGTTATTGAGCTATCATCATGAAACTTTGATCACAAGCTTTTTATTTCTGCCCTCTTTAAATAAGTCGGAACGGGCCAGATCGGACTGATATATCGGCCTATCGGCCGATTTTCGTTATATTTCAAGATATAGCTATCAGGCTTACCACATCCAAATCGAACTTTTATAACTTATAACGATCAACGATCGGCCTAATGAAGGTTCTTGTTGCAATTTTATGGAAATCTGAGTACTATTACATGTAGCTGTTAAACAAAAAATCATATAGCTGTTATTCAAATGCATTTTTGAAAGAGAACTTTCCAAATTTAGATTTTATGACCAACAGATCCTTTACAACACAAAGACATTCGACCAAATGCTGTTTCTAAGAATTGTATACTGATATATGCAAAACAAAATATATCGGAAAACATAACATTCTTATATGAAACAGTTACAGTTTATAATGTAAGAAATATATACCAGTCCATAACATTTAAATACTTGCATACTATAGTCATAGTTGTTTATAGGAATCCAGCTTTTCCTATTACAAGGTTTCGAAATGAAATCAGAAATGATGTTGAAAGGCTAACGTCAGCTGAAAATAATACAAAATTGGTAATATTAGGATATTTGAACATTTGCCGATCAACAACCACTGATCAGCTCGAGTCTACTTTAAATAATAACAACAAAATGTGCCAACAACAAAACATTTAACTCAAATTGATTGGATATTTTGTGATAACACAGTAAGCGGTGCTGCCGCAATCACTTATCAAACTTGCGACCTTGCCGTGGTGAGGAGGCTGACTATTCGAAATTATAAGAGGTTGATATAATCGATGTACTGTTATAATTCTTCAATAAATACCACAGAAACCAGCAACAATCCATAGATATTTTATATTTTGTATAACTGCAAGGGTATGAAACCTTCGGCAAGCCGAAGGTAGCCTTGCAATCTTGTTTTTTTTTTTCAATTTTTTGAAGTTTTTTTCATAATATTTAAAATTTTTTTTCAAAATTTTTGAAATTTTTTTCAAAATTTTTGAAATTTTTTTCAAAATTTTGAAATTTTTTTTTTAAAATTTTTGAAATTTCTTTTCAAAATTTTTGAAATTTTTTTTCAAAATTTTTGAAATTTTTTTCAAAATTTTTGAATTTTTTTTTCATAAATTTTTGAAATTTTTTTTCAAAATTTTTGAAATTTTTTTCAAAATTTTTTCAAATTTTTTTTTTCAAAATTTTTGAAATTTTTTTTTTTCAAAATTTTGAATTTATTTTTTAAAATTTTTGAAATTTTTTTTAAAATAATTTTGAAATTTCCGCAATTTTTTTCAAAAATTTTGAAATTTTTTCAAAATTTTTTAATTTTTTTTCAAAATTTTTGAAATTTTTTTTAAAACTTTAATTTTTTTTCAAAATTTTTGAAATTTTTTTTCAAAATTTTTGAAATTTTTTTTCAAAATTTTTGAAATTTTTTTTCAAAATTTCTTGAAATTTTTTTCAACATATTCGAAATTTTTTTCAAAATTTTTTTGAAATTTTTTTTTCAAAATTTTTTCAAAATTTTTGAAAATTTTTGAAATTTTTTTTTTCAAAATTTTTGAAATTTTTTTCAAAATTTTTGAAATTTTTTTTCAAAATTTTTGAAATTTTTTTTCAAAATTTTTGAAATTTTTTTCAAAATTTTTGAAATTTTTTTCAAAATTTTTGAAATTTTTTTTTCAAAATTTTTGAAATTTTTTTCAAAATTTTTGAAATTTTTTTTTTCAAAATTTTTGAAATTTTTTTCAAAATTTTTGAAATTTTTTTTCAAAATTTTTGAAATTTTTTTTTGAAATTTTTGAAATTTTTTTTCAAAATTTTTGAAATTTTTTTCAAAATTTTTTTTAAAAAAATTTTTTTCAAAATTTTGAAATTTTTTTCAAAATTTTTGAAATTTTTTTTCAAAATTTTTGAATTTTTTTAAATTTTTTTTCAAAATTTTTGAAATTTTTTTTCAAAATTTTTGAAATTTTTTTTCAAAATTTTTGAAATTTTTTTTTCAAAATTTTTGAAATTTTTTTCAAAATTTTTGAAATTTTTTTTCAAAATTTTTGAAATTTTTTTTAAAATTTTTGAAATTTTTTTTTCAAAATTTTTGAAATTTTTTTTTCAAAATTTTTGAAATTTTTTTTCAAAATTTTTGAAATTTTTTTCAAAATTTTTGAAATTTTTTTCAAAATTTTTTCAAAATTTTTTTCAAAATTTTTTTAAATTTTTTTTCAAAATTTTTGAAATTTTTTTTCAAAATTTTTGAAATTTTTTTTCAATTTTTTCAAAATTTTTGAAATTTTTTTTCAACATTTTTGAAATTTTTTTTCAAAATTTTTGAAATTTTTTAATAATTTTGAAATTTTTTTCAAAATTTTTGAAATTTTTTTTCAAAATTTTTGAATTTTTTTTTTCAAAATTTTTATTATTTTTTTTTAAATTTTTTGAAATTTTTTTAAAATTTTTTTAAATTTTTGAAATTTTTTTTCAAAATTTTTGAAATTTTTTTTTTCAAAATTTTTGAAATTTTTTTCAAAATTTTTGAAATTTTTTTTTTTTCAAAATTTTCAAAATTTTTTTTTCAAAATTTTTGAAATTTTTTTCAAAATTTTTGAAATTTTTTTTAAAATTTTTGAAATTTTTTTTTCAACATTTTTGAAATTTTTTTTTCAAAATTTTTGAAATTTTTTTCAAAATTTTTGAAATTTTTTTTCAAAATTTTTTAAATTTTTTTCAAAATTTTTGAAATTTTTTTTTTTTCAAAATTTTTGAAATTTTTTTTTTAAAATTTTTGAATTTATTTTTCAAAATTTTTGAAATTTTTTTTCAAAATTTTTGAAATTTTTTTTCAAAATTTTTGAAATTTTTTTTTTCAAAATTTTTGAAATTTTTTTTTAAAATTTTTGAAATTTTTTTCAATTTTTTTTTTAAATTTTTGAAATTTTTTTTTCAAATTTTTTTTTTCAAAATTTTTGAAATTTTTTTTCAAATTTTTTTCAAAATTTTTTTTTTTCAAAATTTTTGAAATTTTTTTTTCAAAATTTTTGAAATTTTTTTCAAAATTTTTTATTTTTTTCAAAATTTTTGAAATTTTTTTCAAAATTTTTGAAATTTTTTTTCAAAATTTTTGAATTTTTTTTTTTAAATTTTTTGAAATTTTTTTCAAAATTTTTGAAATTTTTTTCAAAATTTTTGAAATTTTTTTTCAAAATTTTTGAAATTTTTTTTCAAAATTTTTGAAATTTTTTTTTTTTTTTTCAAATTTTTGAAATTTTTTTTCAAAATTTTTGAAATTTTTTTCAAAATTTTTGAAATTTTTTTTTAAAATTTTTTTCAAAATTTTTTTCAAAATTTTTGAAATTTTTTTTTCAAAATTTTTGAAATTTTTTTTTAAAATTTTTGAAATTTTTTTTTTAAATTTTTGAAAATTTTTTTTTTAAATTTTTGAAATTTTTTTCAAAATTTTTGAAATTTTTTTTCAAAAATTTTTGAAATTTTTTTTCAAAATTTTTGAAATTTTTTTTAAAATTTTTGAAATTTTTTTTTTTTTTCAAAATTTTTGAAATTTTTTTGAAATTTTTTTTCAAAATTTTTGAAATTTTTTTTTTAAAATTTTTGAATTTTTTTTTTTTTTTAAATTTTTGAAATTTTTTTTCAAAATTTTTGAAATTTTTTTTTCAAAATTTTTGAAATTTTTTTCAAAATTTTTGAAATTTTTTTCAAAATTTTTGAAATTTTTTTTCAAAATTTTTGAAATTTTTTTTTCAAAATTTTTGAATTTTTTTTTTAAAATTTTTTGAAATTTTTTTAAAATTTTTTTTAAATTTTTTTCAAAATTTTTGAAATTTTTTTTTCAAAATTTTTGAAATTTTTTTTCAAAATTTTTGAAATTTTTTTTCAAACATTTTTGAAATTTTTTTTTCAAAATTTTTGAAATTTTTTTCAAAATTTTTGAAATTTTTTTTTTTCAAAATTTTTGAAATTTTTTTTTTTTAAATTTTTTGAAATTTTTTTTTAAAATTTTTGAAATTTTTTTTTTCAAATTTTTGAAATTTTTTTTCAAAATTTTTGAAATTTTTTTTTTCAAAATTTTTGAAATTTTTTTTCAAAATTTTTGAAATTTTTTTTCAAAATTTTTGAAATTTTTTTTGAAAATTTTCAAAATTTTTTCAAAGTTTTTGAAATTTTTTTGAAAATTTTTGAAATTTTTTTTATATATTTTGAAATTTTTTTCAACATTTTTGAAATTTTTTTTTCAAAATTTTTGAAATTTTTTTCAAAATTTTTGAAATTTTTTTCAAAATTTTTTCAAAATTTTTGAAATTTTTGAAATTTTTTCAAAATTTTTGAAATTTTTTTTTTTTAATTTTTTTTCAAAATTTTTGAAATTTTTTTTCAAAATTTTTGAAATTTTTTTCAAAATTTTTGAAATTTTTTTTCAAAATTTTTGAATTTTTTTTTAAATTTATTTTTTTTTTCAAAATTTTTGAATTTTTTTTGTTTAAATTTTTTGAAATTTTTTTCATAATTTTTGAAATTTTTTTCAAAATTTTTGAAATTTTTTTCAAAATTTTTGAAATTTTTTTCAAACATTTTTGAAATTTTTTTTTCAAAATTTTATATATTTTTTTCAAAATTTTTTATTTTTTCAAAATTTTTTAATTTTTTTCAAAATTTTTGAATTTTTTTTTTTAAATTTTTTGAAATTTTTTTTCATAATATTTGAAATTTTTTTTCAAAATTTTTGAAATTTTTTTCAAAATTTTTGAAATTTTTTTCAAAATTTTTGAAATTTTTTTTCAAAATTTTTGAATTTTTTTTTCAAAATTTTTGAATTTTTTTTTTGAAAATTTTTTGAAATTTTTTTCAAAGTTTTTGAAATTTTTTTGAAGATTTTTAAAATTTTTTTTAAAATTTTTTGAAATTTTTTTAAACATTTTTGAAATTTTTTTTTTTTTCAAAATTTTTGAAATTTTTGTCAAAATTTTTGAAATTTTTTTCAAATTTTTTTTTCAAAATTTTGAAATTTTTGAAATTTTTTTCAAAATTTTTGAAATTTTTGTTTACTATTTTTTTTCAAAATTTTTGAAATTTTTTTTCAAAATTTTTGAAATTTTTTTTCAAAATTTTTTAAATTTTCTTCAAAATTTTTGAAATTTTTTTCAAAATTTTTGAATTTTTTTTTCAAAATTTTTGAATTTATTTTTCAAAATTTTTGAATTTTTTTTCAAAATTTTTTAAATTTTTTTTCAAAATTTTTGAAATTTTTTTTCAAAATTTTTGAATTTTTTTTTCAAAATTTTTCAAAATTTTTTTTCAAAATTTTTGAAATTTTTTTTAAAATTTTTGAAATTTTTTTCAACATTTTTGAAATTTTTTTTCAAAATTTTTGAAATTTTTTTCAAAATTTTTGAAATTTTTTTCAAAATTTTTGAAATTTTTTTTCAAAATTTTTGAAATTTTTTTCAACATTTTTGAAATTTTTTTTCAAAATTTTTGAAATTTTTTTTTTTTCAAAATTTTTGAAATTTTTTTTCAAAATTTTTGAATTTTTTTTTTTAAAATTTTTTTGAAATTTTTTTTCATAATATTTGAAATTTTTTTTCAAAATTTTTGAAATTTTTTTCAAAATTTTTAAATTTTTTTTCAAAATTTTTGAAATTTTTTTCAAAATTTTTGAAATTTTTTTTCAAAATTTTTAAAATTTTTTCAAAATTTTTGAATTTTTTTTCAAAACCTTTGAAATTTTTTTTTCAAAATTTTTGAAATTTTTATTCAAAATTTTTGAAATTTTTTTTCAAAATTTTCTTTTAAAATTTTTGAAATTTTTTTTCAAAATTGTTGAAATTTTTTTTTTCAAAATTTTTGAAATTTTTTTTTCAAAATTTTTGAAATTTTTTTTCAAAATTTTTGAAATTTTGTTCAAAATTTTTGAATTTTTTTCAAAATTTTTGAAATTTTTATACCCTTGCAGAGGGTATATTTATTTTAGCCAGAAGTTTGCAACGCACCTTAGGAGACATCTCCGACCCTATAAAGTATATATATTCTGAGTCAGCATCACCAGAGGAGTCTAAAAATGGATGTCCGTCTGTCCGTCTGTCCGTCTGTCCGTCCGTCCGTCCGTCCGTCCGTCCGTCCGTCCGTCCGTCCGTCCGTCCGTCCGTCCGTCTGTTGCAACGCAAACTAGTCTCTCAGTTTTTGAGCTATCTTCATGAAACTTGGCACACAAGCTTCTTATTGCTGTAGGTTGTAAATAAGTCGGAACGAGCCAGATCGGACCGATATATCGTATAGCTGTCATAGAAACTATCGGCCGATTTTTGTTGTTTTTCAAGATATTGCAACAAGATTTGGCAAATCTTATTCTTATTACGTTCTTAATGTGCTGTCAAAATTGTATCAAAATCGGACCACTATAACATATAGCTGCCATAGGAACAATCGGCTGAAATCAGGGTTTTTGTATGCAAACCTGTTTTGTTTTTGGAAATACCGCACATTATCAATACTTTTTAATGTTATACAGTAACCCGCCCTTAGTTTATCCATTTAAATATCTCAGACGTTTATATTCTATAGCTGTTATAGGAACAATCAGTCAGTCCGTCTGTCTGTTACAACGCAAATTAGTCCCCCAGTTATTGAGCTATCTTCATGAAACTTTGCTCACAAGATTCTTATTTCCGACTTATTTATTTAAATAAGTCGGAATGGGCCAGATCGGACCGATATATCGTATAGCTGTCATGGAGCCTATCGGCCGATTCTCGTTATATTTCAAGATATAGCTATCAGGCTTACCACATCCAAATCTAAGTGTGTCCTTAATAATAAAGTTTCATCAAAATCGAACTAACGATCAACGATCGGCCTAATGAAGGCTGAGTATGTGAAATTATAAGAGGATGATATAATCGATGTACTGTTATAATTGTTCAATAAATACCACAGAAACCAGCAGCAATCCAAATATATTTGATGTTTTGTATAACTGCAAGGGTATGAAACCTTTGGCAAGCCGAAGGTAGCCTTGCTTTCTTGTTTTTCAAAACTTTTGAAATTTTTTTTAAAAAAATTTTTGAAATTTTTTTTCAAAATTTTTGAAATTTTTTTTCAACATTTTTTATACCCTTGCAGAGGGTATATTAATTTTAGCCAGAAGTTTGCAACGCACCTTAGGAGACATCTCCGACCCTATAAAGTATATATATTCTGAATCAGCATCACCAGAGGAGTCGAAAAATGGATGTCCGTCTGTCCGTCCGTCCGTCCGTCCGTCCGTCCGTCCGTCCGTCCGTCCGTCCGTCTGTTGCAACGCAAACTAGTTTCTCAGTTTTTGAGCTATCTTCATGAAACTTGGCACACAAGCTTCTTATTGCTGTAGGCTGTAAATAAGTCGGAACGAGCCAGATCGGACCGATATATCGTATAGCTGTCATAGAAGCTATCGGCCGATTTTTGTTGTTTTTCAAGATATTGCAACAAGATTTGGCAAATCTTATTCTTATTACGTTCTTAATGTGCTGTCAAAATTGTATCAAAATCGGACCACTATAACATATAGCTGCCATAGGAACAATCGGCTGAAATCAGAGTTTTTGTATGCAAACCTGTTTTGTTTTTGGAAATACCGCACATTATCAATACCTTTTAATGTTATACAGTAACCCGCCCTTTGTTTTTCCATATAAATATCTCAGACGTTTATATTCTATAGCTGTTATAGGAACAATCAGTCAGTCCGTCTGTCTGTTGCAACGCAAATTAGTCCCCCAGTTATTGAGCTATCATCATGAAACTTTGCTCACAAGCTTTTTATTTCTGCCCTCTTTAAATAAGTCGGAACGGGCCAGATCGGACTGAAATATCGTATAGCTGTTATGGAGCCTATCGGCCAAATCGAACTTTTATAACTTATAACTTTAAATAATAACAACAAAATGTGCCAACAACAAAACATTTAACTCAAATTGATTGGATATTTTGTGATAACACAGTAAGCGGTGCTGCCGCAATCACTTATCAAACTCCATATAGTCACCATGACGGCGTGTTCCTTAGCTATAAACACTAATTTAATAATTTATTTTTAAATATTTAGTTAATTAATTTATTTTATTATTGTAAATAAAGAATATATGTGCAATGTTGTTTAATGTATTGTAAATATTCCTCCTCGTGGATTGCGACCTTGCCGTGGTGAGGAGGCTGAGTATTCGAAATTATAAGAGGTTGATATAATCGATGTACTGTTATAATTCTTCAATAAATACCACAGAAACCAGCAGCAATCCAAAGATATTTTATATTTTGTCTAACTGCAAGGGGGTATAAAACCTTCGGCAAGCCGAAGGTAGCCTTGCTTTCTTGTTTTTAAAATTTTTTGAAATTTTTTTTCAAAATTTTTTAAATTTTTTTTTCAAAATTTTTGTAATTTTTTTTCAAAATTTTTGAA
The DNA here is from genome assembly GCA_018901885.1 of Zaprionus kolodkinae. Taxonomy (NCBI): domain Eukaryota; kingdom Metazoa; phylum Arthropoda; class Insecta; order Diptera; family Drosophilidae; genus Zaprionus; species Zaprionus kolodkinae. The sequence continues at coordinate 34,582 of JAEIFM010000290.1, read as the reverse complement.
ATTTTTTTCAAAATTTTTGAAATTTTTTTAAAATTTTTGATATTTTTTCAAAATTTTTTCATTTTTTTTTCAAAATTTTTGAATTGTTTTTGTTAAAATTTTTTTCATAATATTTGAAATTTTTTTCAAAATTTTTGAAATTTTTTTCAAAATTTTTGAAAGTTTTTTCAAAATTTGTTGTCAAAATTTTTGAAATTTTTTTTCAAAATTTTTGAATTTTTTTTCAAAATTTTCGAAATTTTTTTTTCAAAATTTTTGAAATTTTTTTTTTCAAAATTTTTGAATTTTTTTAAAATTTTTGAAATTTTTTTCCAAATTTTTGAAATTTTTTTTCAAAATTTTTGAAATTTTTTTTAAAATTTTTGAAATTTGTTTTCAAAATTTTTGAAATTTTTTTCAAAATTTTTGAAATTTTTTTCAAAAGTTTTGAAATTTTTTTCAAAATTTTTGAAATTTTTTTCAAAATTTTTTTTTTAAATTTTTGAAATGATATAATCGATGTACTGTTATAATTGTTCAATAAATACCACAGAAACCAGCAGCAATCCAAATATATTTGATGTTTTGTATAACTGCAAGGGTATGAAACCTTCGGCAAGCCGAAGGTAGCCTTGCTTTCTTGTTTTTCAAAACTTTTGAAATTTTTTTTAAAATTTTTGAATTTTTTTTCAAAATTTTTGAAATTTTTTTTCAAAATTTTTGAAATTTTTTCAACATTTTTTATACCCTTGCAGAGGGTATATTAATTTTAGCCAGAAGTTTGCAACGCACCTTAGGAGACATCTCCGACCCTATAAAGTATATATATTCTGAATCAGCATCACCAGAGGAGTCGAAAAATGGATGTCCGTCTGTCCGTCCGTCCGTCCGTCCGTCCGTCCGTCCGTCCGTCCGTCCGTCCGTCCGTCCGTCCGTCCGTCCGTCCGTCTGTTGCAACGCAAACTAGTTTCTCAGTTTTTGAGCTATCTTCATGAAACTTGGCACACAAGCTTCTTATTGCTGTAGGCTGTAAATAAGTCGGAACGAGCCAGATCGGACCGATATATCGTATAGCTGTCATAGAAGCTATCGGCCGATTTTTGTTGTTTTTCAAGATATTGCAACAAGATTTGGCAAATCTTATTCTTATTACGTTCTTAATGTGCTGTCAAAATTGTATCAAAATCGGACCACTATAACATATAGCTGCCATAGGAACAATCGGCTGAAATCAGAGTTTTTGTATGCAAACCTGTTTTGTTTTTGGAAATACCGCACATTATCAATACCTTTTAATGTTATACAGTAACCCGCCCTTTGTTTTTCCATATAAATATCTCAGACGTTTATATTCTATAGCTGTTATAGGAACAATCAGTCAGTCCGTCTGTCTGTTGCAACGCAAATTAGTCCCCCAGTTATTGAGCTATCATCATGAAACTTTGCTCACAAGCTTTTTATTTCTGCCCTCTTTAAATAAGTCGGCAAGCCGAAGGTAGCCTTGCTTTTTTGTTTTTAAAATTTTTTGAAATTTTTTTTCAAAATTTTTTAAATTTTTTTTTCAAAATTTTTGTAATTTTTTTCAAAATTTTTGAAATTTTTTTTCAAAATTTTTGAAATTTTTTTTAAATTTTTGATATTTTTTTCAAAATTTTTTCATTTTTTTTCTTTAAATTTTTGAATTGTTTTTGTTAAAATTTTTTTCATAATATTTGAAATTTTTTTCAAAATTTTTGAAATTTTTTTCAAAATTTTTGAAAGTTTTTTCAAAATTTGTTGTCAAAATTTTTGAAATTTTTTTTTCAAAATTTTTGAATTTTTTTCAAAATTTTCGAAATTTTTTTTTCAAAATTTTTGAAATTTTTTTTCAAAATTTTTGAATTTTTTTTTAAAATTTTTGAAATTTTTTTTCTCAATTTTTGAAATTTTTTTTCAAAATTTTTGAAATTTTTTTTTTAAATTTTTGAAATTTGTTTTCAAAATTTTTGAAATTTTTTCAAAATTTTTGAAATTTTTTTCAAAAGTTTTGAAATTTTTTTCAAAATTTTTGAAATTTTTTTCAAAATTTTTTTTTTAAAATTTTTGAAATTTTTTTTCTCAAAATTTTTGAATTTTTTTCAAAATTTAAGAAAATTTTTTTTAAATTTTTGAAATTTTTTTTTCAAAATTTTTGAAATTTTTTTTTTCAAAATTTTTGAATTTTTTTTTAAATTTTTGAAATTTTTTTTTAAAATTTTTGAATTGTTTTTTTTTATTTTTTTTAAATTTTTTTTTTCAAAATTTTTGAATTTTTTTCTGTTAAAATTTTTTGAAATTTTTTTCATAATATTTAAAATTTTTTTTTAACATTTTTGAAATTTTTTTTCAAAATTTTTGAAATTTTTTTCAAAATTTTTGAAATTTTTTTTCAAAATTTTTGAAATTTTTTTAAAAATTTTTGAAATTTTTTTTCAAAATTTTTGAATTTTTTTCAAAATTTTTGAAATTTTTTTCAAAATTTTTGAAATTTTTATACCCTTGCAGAGGGTATATTTATTTTAGCCAGAAGTTTGCAACGCACCTTAGGAGACATCTCCGACCCTATAAAGTATATATATTCTGAGTCAGCATCACCAGAGGAGTCTAAAAATGGATGTCCGTCTGTCCGTCTGTCCGTCTGTCCGTCCGTCCGTCCGTCCGTCCGTCCGTCCGTCCGTCCGTCCGTCTGTCCGTCCGTCCGTCCGTCCGTCCGTCCGTCCGTCCGTCCGTCTGTTGCAACGCAAACTAGTCTCTCAGTTTTTGAGCTTTCTTCATGAAACTTGGCACACAAGCTTCTTATTGCTGTAGGCTGTAAATAAGTCGGAACGAGCCAGATCGGACCGATATATCGTATAGCTGTCATAGAAGCTATCGGCCGATTTTTGTTGTTTTTCAAGATATTGCAACAAGATTTGGCAAATCTTATTCTTATTACGTTCTTAATGTGCTGTCAAAATTGTATCAAAATCGGACCACTATAACATATAGCTGCCATAGGAACAATCGGCTGAAATCAGGGTTTTTGTATGCAAACCTGTTTTGTTTTTGGAAATACCGCACATTATCAATACTTTTTAATGTTATACAGTAACCCGCCCTTAGTTTATCCATTTAAATATCTCAGACGTTTATATTCTATAGCTGTTATAGGAACAATCAGTCAGTCCGTCTGTCTGTTACAACGCAAATTAGTCCCCCAGTTATTGAGCTATCTTCATGAAACTTTGCTCACAAGATTCTTATTTCCGACTTATTTATTTAAATAAGTCGGAATGGGCCAGATCGGACCGATATATCGTATAGCTGTCATGGAGCCTATCGGCCGATTTTCGTTATATTTCAAGATATATCTATCAGGCTTACCACATCCAAATCTAAGTGTGTCCTTAATAATAAAGTTTCATCAAAATCGAACTAACGATCAACGATCGGCCTAATGAAGGCTGAGTATGTGAAATTATAAGAGGATGATATAATCGATGTACTGTTATAATTGTTCAATAAATACCACAGAAACCAGCAGCAATCCAAATATATTTGATGTTTTGTATAACTGCAAGGGTATGAAACCTTCGGCAAGCCGAAGGTAGCCTTGCTTTCTTGTTTTTCAAAACTTTTGAAATTTTTTTTAAAATTTTTGAATTTTTTTTCAAAATTTTTGAAATTTTTTTTCAACTTTTTTTATACCCTTGCAGAGGGTATATTAATTTTAGCCAGAAGTTTGCAACGCACCTTAGGAGACATCTCCGACCCTATAAAGTATATATATTCTGAATCAGCATCACCAGAGGAGTCGAAAAATGGATGTCCGTCTGTCCGTCCGTCCGTCCGTCCGTCCGTCCGTCCGTCCGTCTGTTGCAACGCAAACTAGTTTCTCAGTTTTTGAGCTATCTTCATGAAACTTGGCACACAAGCTTCTTATTGCTGTAGGCTGTAAATAAGTCGGAACGAGCCAGATCGGACCGATATATCGTATAGCTGTCATAGAAGCTATCGGCCGATTTTTGTTGTTTTTCAAGATATTGCAACAAGATTTGGCAAATCTTATTCTTATTACGTTCTTAATGTGCTGTCAAAATTGTATCAAAATCGGACCACTATAACATATAGCTGCCATAGGAACAATCGGCTGAAATCAGAGTTTTTGTATGCAAACCTGTTTTGTTTTTGGAAATACCGCACATTATCAATACCTTTTAATGTTATACAGTAACCCGCCCTTTGTTTTTCCATATAAATATCTCAGACGTTTATATTCTATAGCTGTTATAGGAACAATCAGTCAGTCCGTCTGTCTGTTGCAACGCAAATTAGTCCCCCAGTTATTGAGCTATCATCATGAAACTTTGCTCACAAGCTTTTTATTTCTGCCCTCTTTAAATAAGTCGGAACGGGCCAGATCGGACTGAAATATCGTATAGCTGTTATGGAGCCTATCGGCCGATTTTCGTTATATTTCAAGATATATCTATCAGGCTTACCACATCCAAATCGAACTTTTATAACTTATAACTTTAAATAATAACAACAAAATGTGCCAACAACAAAACATTTAACTCAAATTGATTGGATATTTTGTGATAACACAGTAAGCGGTGCTGCCGCAATCACTTATCAAACTCCATATAGTCACCATGACGGCGTGTTCCTTAGCTATAAACACTAATTTAATAATTTATTTTTAAATATTTAGTTAATTAATTTATTTTATTATTGTAAATAAAGAATATATGTATATATATGTATATATGTATTGTAAATATTCCTCCTCGTGGATTGCGACCTTGCCGTGGTGAGGAGGCTGAGTATTCGAAATTATAAGAGGTTGATATAATCGATGTACTGTTATAATTCTTCAATAAATACCACAGAAACCAGCAGCAATCCAAAGATATTTTATATTTTGTCTAACTGCAAGGGTATAAAACCTTCGGCAAGCCGAAGGTAGCCTTGCTTTCTTGTTTTTAAAATTTTTTTTAAATTTTTTTTTTTCAAAATTTTTTAAATTTTTTTTCAAAATTTTTGTAATTTTTTTCAAAATTTTTGAAATTTTTTTTCAAAATTTTTGAAATTTTTTTTAAAATTTTTGAAAATTTTTTTCAAAATTTTTTCAAAATTTTTGTTTTTTTTCAAAATTTTTGAATTGTTTTTGTTAAAATTTTTTTCATAATATTTGAAATTTTTTTTCAAAATTTTTGAAAGTTTTTTCAAAATTTGTTGTCAAAATTTTTGAAATTTTTTTCAAAATTTTTGAATTTTTTTTCAAAATTTTCGAAATTTTTTTTTAAATTTTTGAAATTTTTTTTTCAAAATTTTTGAATTTTTTTTCAAAATTTTTGAAATTTTTTTTCAAAATTTTTGAAATTTTTTTCAAAATTTTTGAAATTTTTTTTCAAAATTTTTGAAATTTGTTTTCAAAATTTTTGAAATTTTTTTCAAAATTTTTGAAATTTTTTTCAAAAGTTTTGAAATTTTTTTCAAAATTTTTGAAATTTTTTTCAAAATTTTTTTAAAATTTTTGAAATTTTTTTTTTGAAATTTTTTCAAAATTTTTTTTTTTAAAATTTAAGAAAATTTTTTTTTAAAATTTTTGAAATTTTTTTTTCAAAATTTTTGAAATTTTTTTTTTTTCAAAATTTTTGAATTTTTTTAAAATTTTTGAAATTTTTTTTCAAAATTTTTGAATTGTTTTTGTTAAAATTTTTTTCATAATATTTGAAATTTTTTTCAAAATTTTTGAAAGTTTTTTCAAAATTTTTGAAAGTTTTTTCAAAATTTTTGAAATTTTTTTTCAAAATTTTTGAAATTTTTTGTCAAAATTTTTGAAATTTTTTTCAAAATTTTTGAATTTTTTTTTCAAAATTTTTGAAATTTTTTTTAAAATTTTTGAAATTTTTTTTTCAAAATTTTTGAAATTTTTTTCAAAATTTTTGAAATTTTTTTTTAAAATTTTTGAAATTTTTTTCAAAATTTTTAAAATTTTTTTCAAAATTTTTTAAATTTTTTTTCAAAATTTTTGAAATTTTTTTTCAAAATTTTTGAAATTTTTTTTCAAAATTTAAGAAATTTTTTTTCAAAATTTTTGAAATTTTTTTTTCTAAATTTTTGAAATTTTTTTTTCAAAATTTTTGAATTTTTTTTTCAAAATTTTTGAAATTTTTTGTCAAAATTTTTGAAATTTTTTTTCAAAATTTTTGAATATTTTTTTCAAAATTTTCAAAATTTTTTCAAAATTTTGAAATTTTTTCAAAATTTTTGAAATTTTTTTCAAAATTTTTGAAATTTTTTCAAATTTTTTCAAAATTTTTGAAATTTTTGAAATTTTTTGAAAATTTTTGAAATTTTTTTCAAAATTTTTGAAATTTTTTTTCAAAGTTTTTTAATTTTGTTTTCAAAATTTTTGCAATTTTTTTTCAAAATTTTAGAAATTTTTTTCAAAATTTAAGAAATTTTTTTTCAAAATATTTGAAATTTTTTTTCTAAATTTTTGAAATTTTTTTTTTTGAAATTTTTTTCAAAATTTTTTATTTTTTCAAAATTTTTGAAATTTTTTTTTCAAAATTTTTGAAATTTTTTTTCAAAATTTTTGAAATTTTTTTTCAAAATTTTTGAAATTTTTTTAAAATTTTTGAAATTTTTTTTCAAAATTTTTTTTTTAGATTTTTGAAATTTTTTTTCAAAATTTTTGAAATTTTTTTTCAAAATTTTTGAAATTTTTTTTTCAAAATTGTTGAATTTTTTTTTTACATTTTTGAAATTTTTTTTCAAAATTTTTGAAATTTTTTTTCAAAATTTTTGAATTTTTTTTTAAAATTTTTGAAATTTTTTTTCAAAATTTTTGAAATTTTTTTTTAAAATTTTTGAAATTTTTTTTTAAATTAAATTTTTTAAATTTTTATACCCTTGCAGAGGGTATATTAATTTTAGCCAGAAGTTTGCAACGCACCTTAGGAGACATCTCCGACCCTATAAAGTATATATATTCTGAATCAGCATCACCAGGAGAGTCGGAAAATGGATGTCCGTCTGTCCGTCCGTCCGTCCGTCCGTCCGTCCGTCCGTCCGTCCGTCCGTCCGTCCGTCCGTCCGTCCGTCCGTCCGTCCGTCCGTCTGTTGCAACGCAAACTAGTCTCTCAGTTTTTGAGCTATATTCATGAAACTTGGCACACAAGCTTCTTATTGCTGTAGGCTGTAAATAAGTCGGAACGAGCCAGATCGGACCGATATATCGTATAGCTGTCATAGAAGCTATCGGCCGATTTTTGTTGTTTTTAAAGATATTGCAACAAGATTTGGCAAATCTTATTTTTATTACGTTCTTAATATGCTGTCAAAATTGTATCAAAATCGGACCACTATAACATATAGCTGCCATAGGAACAATCGGCTGAAATCAGGGTTTTTCTATGCAATCTTGTTTTGTTTTTGGAAATACCGCACATTATCAATACTTTTTAATGTTATACAGTAACCCGTCCTTAGTTTTTCCATTTAAATATCTCAGACGTATATATTTTATAGCTGTTATAGGAACAATCAGTCAGTCCGTCTGTCTGTTGCAACGCAAATTAGTCCCCCAGTTATTGAGCTATCTTCATGAAACTTTGCTCACAAGCTTCATATTTCTGCCCACTTTCAATAAGTCGGAACGGGCCAGATCGGACTGATATATCGTATAGCTGTCATGGAGCCTATCGGCCGATTTTCGTTATATTTCAATATATAGCTATCAGGCTTACCACATCCAAATCTAAGTGTGTCCCTAATAATAAAGTTTGAAATCGAACTTTTATAACTTATAACAATCAACGATCGGCCTAATGAAGGTTTATGTTGCAATTTTATGGAAATCTGAGTACTATTACATGTAGCTGTTAAACAAAAAATCATATAGCTGTTATTCAAACGCATTTTTGAATGAGAACTTTCCAAATTTAGATTTTATGACCAACAGATCCTTTACAACACAAAGACATTCGACCAAATGCTGTTTCTAAGAATGGTATACTGATATATGCAAAACAAAATATATCGGAAAACATAACATTATTATATGAAACAGTTACAGTTGATAATGTAAGAAATATATACCAGTCCATAACATTTAAATACTTGCATACAATATTCATAGTTGTTTATAGGAATCCAGCTTTTCCTATTACAAGGTTTCGAAATGAAATCAGAAATGATGTTGAAAGGCTAACGTCAGCTGAAAATAATACAAAATTGGTAATATTAGGAGATTTTAACATTTGCCGATCAACAACCACTGATCAGCTCGAGTCTACTTTAAATAATAACAACAAAATGTGCCAACAACAAAACATTTAACTCAAATTGATTGGATATTTTGTGATAACACAGTAAGCGGTGCTGCCGCAATCACTTATCAAACTCCATATAGTCACCATGACGGCGTGTTCCTTAGCTATAAACACTAATTTAATAATTTATTTTTAAATATTTAGTTAATTAATTTATTTTATTATTGTAAATAAAGAATATATGTGCAATGTTGTTTAATGTATTGTAAATATTCCTCCTCGTGGATTGCGACCTTGCCGTTGTGAGGAGGCTGAGTATTCGAAATTATAAGAGGTTGATATAATCGATGTACTGTTATAATTCTTCAATAAATACCACAGAAACCAGCAGCAATCCAAAGATATTTTATATTTTGTCTAACTGCAAGGGTATAAAACCTTCGGCAAGCCGAAGGTAGCCTTGCTTTCTTGTTTTTCAAAATTTTTTAAATTTTTTTCAAAAGTTTTGAAATTTTTTTTCAAAATTTTTGAAATTGTTTTCAAAATTTTTGAAATTTTTTTTAAAATTTTTGAAATTTTTTTCAAAATTTTTGAAATTTTTTTTTAAAAATTTTTGAAATTTTTTTTCTAATTTTTTGAAATTTTGTTTTCAAAATTTTTGAATTTTTTTTCAAAATTTAAGAAATTTTTTTCAAAATTTTTGAAATTTTTTTCAAAATTTTTGAAATTTTTTTTTCAAAATTTTTGAATTTTTTTTAAAATTTTTGAAATTTTTTTCAAAATTTTTGAAATTTTTTTCAAAATTTTTGAAATTTTTTCAAAATTTTTGAAATTTTTTTTCAAAATTTTTAAAATTTTTTTCAAAATTTTTGAAATTTTTTTTCAAAATTTTTGAAATTTTTTTCAAAATTTTTGAAATTTTTTTTCAAAATTTTTGAAATTTTTTTTCAAAATTTTTTTCAATTTTTTTTTCAAAATTTTTGAAATTTTTTTTCAAAAGTTTTGAAATTTTTTTTCAAAATTTTTGAAATTGTTTTCAAAATTTTTTAAATTTTTTTTCAAAATTTTTGAAATTTTTTTCAAAATTTTTGAAATTTTTTTTAAAATTTTTGAAATTTTTTTCAAAATTTTTGAAATTTTTTTTCAAAGTTTTTTAAATTTTTTTCAAAATTTTTGCAATTTTTTTTCAAAATTTTTAAAATTTTTTTCAAAATTTAAGAAATTTTTTTTCAAAATTTTTGATTTTCTATTAAAAGTTTTGAAATTTTTTTTTCAAAATTTTTAAAATTTTTTTTCAAAATTTTTAAAATTTTTTCAAAATTTTTGAAATTTTTTTTCAAAATTTTTGAATTTTTATTAAATTTTTATTATTAAGCAAAGTATTGAACTTATAAAGTTATGCTTCGGTATGTATAAAGCTGAATATGAACATGTCCTCCAAACTACAATCCGATCGGACTAATAACACAGAAGTTATTCAAGTCAACGTTTTCAGTACAAATGTTCGGTACGAGCAGCAGCCGGCGCGCAGTTGACGCCGACGTCGACGTTGCGTCGTATCGCTTTACTCTTTACGTTCGTCGCTGTGTGAGTGCGAGCGAGAGGGCTATATGTAGTAGAAGAATTTGTGCAAACTTTTTGTTTGAAATTATGAGTATAGTTACACGCTTGTAACGGATTTTTAAAATTGGGGAGAAGGGTATCTTACTGTCGGGCGCCCGACTGTAGCCTTACCTACTTGTTATTTCTGCCCTCTTTAAATAAGTCGGAACGGGCCAGATCGGACTGAAATAGTGTATAGCTGTTATGGAGCCTATCGGCCGATTTTCGTTATATTTCAAGATATAGCTATCAGGCTTACCACATCCAAATCGAACTTTTATAACTTATAACTTTAAAAAATAACAACAAAATGTGCCAACAACAAAACATTTAACTCAAATTGATTGGATATTTTGTGATAACACAGTGAAATGCTTCCGCAATCACTTATCAAACTCCATATAGTCACCATGACGGCGTGTTCCTTAGCTATAAACACTAATTTAATAATTTATTTTTAAATATTTAGTTAATTAATTTATTTTATTATTGTAAATAAAGAATATATGTGCAATGTTGTTTAATGTATTGTAAATATTCCTCCTCGAGGATTGCGACCTTGCCGTGGTGAGTAGGCTGAGTATTCGAAATTATAAGAGGTTGATATAATCGATGTACTGTTATAATTCTTCAATAAATACCACAGAAACCAGCAGCAATCCAAAGATATTTTATATTTTGTCTAACTGCAAGGGTATAAAACCTTCGGCAAGCCGAAGGTAGCCTTGCTTTCTTGTTTTTTTCAAAATTTTTGAATTGTTTTTGTTAAAATTTTTTGAAATTTTTTTCATAATATTTGAAATTTTTTTTTTAAAACTTTTGAAATTTTTTTTTAAAATTTTTGAAAGTTTTTTCAAAATTTTCAAAATTTTTGAAATTTTTTTCAAAATTTTTGAAATTTCCGAAATTTTTTTCAAAATTTTTGAAATTTTCGAAATTTTTTTTCAAAATTTTTGAAATTTTTTTTACTATTTTTTTTTCAAAATTTTTGAAATTTTTTGTCAAAATTTTTGAATTTTTTTTTCAAAATTTTTGAAATTTTTCTTCTAAATTTTTGAAATTTTTTTTCAAAATTTTTGAAATTTTTTTCAAAATTTTTGAAATTTTTTTTCAAAATTTTTGAAATTTTTTTCAAAATTGTAAATAAAGAATATATGTGCAATGTTGTTTAATGTATTGTAAATATTCCTCCTCGAGGATTGCGACCTTGCCGTGGTGAGTAGGCTGAGTATTCGAAATTATAAGAGGTTGATATAATCGATGTACTGTTATAATTCTTCAATAAATACCACAGAAACCAGCAGCAATCCAAAGATATTTTATATTTTGTCTAACTGCAAGGGTATAAAACCTTCGGCAAGCCGAAGGTAGCCTTGCTTTCTTGTTTTTTTCAAAATTTTTGAATTGTTTTTGTTAAAATTTTTGAAATTTTTTTCATAATATTTGAAATTTTTTTTTATAACTTTTGAAATTTTTTTAAAAATTTTTGAAAGTTTTTTTCAAAATTTTCAAAATTTTTGAAATTTTTTCAAAATTTTTGAAATTTCCGAATTTTTTCAAAATTTTTGAAATTTTCGAAATTTTTTTCAAAATTTTTGAAATTTTTGTTTACTATTTTTTTTTCAAAATTTTTGAAATTTTTAAAATTTTTGAAATTTTTTTCAAAATTTTTGAAATTTTTTTCAAAATTTTTGAAATTTTTTTCAAAATTTTTGAAATTTTTTTCAAAATTTTTAAAATTTTTTTTCAAAATTTTTGAAATTTTTTTTCAAAATTTTTGAAATTTTTTTCAAAATTTTTGAAATTTTTTTCAAAATTTTTGAAATTTTTTTTCAAAATTTTTGAATTTTTTTTTTCAAAATTTTTGAAATTTTTTTTCAAAAGTTTTGAAATTTTTTTCAAAATTTTTGAAATTGTTTTCAAAATTTTTGAAATTTTTTTCAAAATTTTTGAAATTTTTTTCAAAATTTTTGAAATTTTTTTTTAAAAATTTTTTTTGAAATTTTTTTCAAAATTTTTGAAATTTTTTTTTCAAAGTTTTTTAAATTTTTTTCAAAATTTTTGCAATTTTTTTTCAAAATTTTTAAAATTTTTTTTCAAAATTTAAGAAATTTTTTTCAAAATTTTTGATTTTCTATTAAAAGTTTTGAAATTTTTTTCAAAATTTTTGAAATTTTTTTTCAAAATTTTTAAAATTTTTTCAAAATTTTTGAAATTTTTTTTCAAAATTTTTGAATTTTTATTAAATTTTTATTATTAAGCAAAGTATTGAACTTATAAAGTTATACTTCGGTATGTATAAAGCTGAATATGAACATGTCCTCCAAACTACAATCCGATCGGACTAATAACACAGAAGTTATTCAAGTCAACGTTTTCAGTACAAATGTTCGGTACGAGCAGCAGCCGGCGCGCAGTTGACGCCGACGTCGACGTTGCGTCGTGTCGCTTTACTCTTTACGTTCGTCGCTGTGTGAGTGCGAGCGAGAGGGCTATATGTAGTAGAAGAATTTGTGCAAACTTTTTGTTTGAAATTATGAGTATAGTTACACGCTTGTAACGGATTTTTAAAATTGGGAGAAGGGTATCTTACTGTCGGGCGCCCGACTGTAGCCTTACCTACTTGTTATTTCTGCCCTCTTTAAATAAGTCGGAACGGGCCAGATCGGACTGAAATATCGTATAGCTGTTATGGAGCCTATCGGCCGATTTTCGTTATATTTCAAGATATAGCTATCAGGCTTACCACATCCAAATCGAACTTTTATAACTTATAACTTTAAAAAATAACAACAAAATGTGCCAACAACAAAACATTTAACTCAAATTGATTGGATATTTTGTGATAACACAGTAAGCGGTGCTGCCGCAATCACTTATCAAACTCCATATAGTCACCATGACGGCGTGTTCCTTAGCTATAAACACTAATTTAATAATTTATTTTTAAATATTTAGTTAATTAATTTATTTTATTATTGTAAATAAAGAATATATGTGCAATGTTGTTTAATGTATTGTAAATATTCCTCCTCGAGGATTGCGACCTTGCCGTGGTGAGTAGGCTGAGTATTCGAAATTATAAGAGGTTGATATAATCGATGTAAACTGTTATAATTCTTCAATAAATACCACAGAAACCAGCAGCAATCCAAAGATATTTTATATTTTGTCTAACTGCAAAAGTTTAAAACCTTCGGCAAGCCGAAGGTAGCCTTGCATTCTTTTTTTTTTTCAAAATTTTTGAATTGTTTTTGTTAAAATTTTTTGAAATTTTTTTCATAATATTTGAAATTTTTTTAAAACTTTTGAAATTTTTTTTAAAATTTTTGAAAGTTTTTTCAAAATTATCAAAATTTTTGAAATTTTTTTTTCAAAATTTTTGAAATTTCCGAAATTTTTTCAAAAATTTTGAAATTTTCGAAATTTTTTTTCAAAATTTTTGAAATTTTTTTTTTACAATTTTTTCAAAAATTTTTTTTAAAATTTTTGAAATTTTTTGTCAAAATTTTTGAATTTTTTTTTCAAAATTTTTGAAAGTTTTCTTCTAAATTTTTGAAATTTTTTTTCAAAATTTTTGAAATTTTTTCAAAATTTTTGAAATTTTTTTCAAAATTTTTGAAATTTTTTTCAAAATTGTAAATAAAGAATATATGTGCAATGTTGTTTAATGTATTGTAAATATTCCTCCTCGAGGATTGCGACCTTGCCGTGGTGAGTAGGCTGAGATTTATTCGAAATTATAAGAGGTTGATATAATCGATGTACTGTTATAATTCTTCAATAAATACCACAAAAACCAGCAGCAATCCAAAGATATTTTATATTTTGTCTAACTGCAAGGGTATAAAACCTTTGGCAAGCCGAAGGTAGCCTTGCTTTCCAAATTTTTGAAATTTTTTCAAAATTTTTGAAATTGTTTTTGTTATTAAATTTTTTTAAAATTTTATTTTTTTCAAAATATTTGAAATTTTTTTTCAAAATTTTTGAAATTTTTTTTCAAAATTTTTGAAATTTTTTTTCAAAAATTTTGAAATTTTTTTGAAATTTTTATTCAAAATTTTTTTTAAATTTTTTTCAAAATTTTTATATTTTCAAAATTTTTGAAATTTTTTTTCAAAATTTTTGAAATTTTTTTCAAAATTTTTGAAATTTTTTTTTAAAATTTTTATTTTTTTTTCAAAATTTTTGAAATTTTTTTCAAAATTTTAATTTTTTTTCAAAATTTTTGAATTTTTTTTCAAAATTTTTGAAATTTTTTCTTTAAATTTTTGAAATTTTTTTTCAAAATTTTTGAAATTTTTTTTCAAAATTTTTGAAATTTTTTTCAAAATTTTTGAAATTTTTTTTTTAAAATTTTTGAAATTTTTTTAAAATTTGAAATTTTTTCATTTGAAATTTTTTTTTTTCAAAATTTTTGAAATTTTTTTGAAATTTTTGAAATTTTTTTTCAAAAATTTTGAAATTTTTTTCAAAATTTTTGAAATTTTTTTATTTTCAAAATTTTTGAAATTTTTTTCAAAATTTTTGAAATTTTTTTTCAAAATTTTTGAAACTATTTTTTCAAAATTTTTGAAATTTTTTTTTCAAAATTTTTGAAATTTTTTTCAAAAATTTTGAAATTTTTTTCAAAATTTTTGAAATTGTTTTCAAAATTTTTGAAATTTTTTTTCAAAATTTTTGAAATTTTTTTCAAAATTTTTGAAATTTTTTTTTTTTTCAAAATTTTTGAAATTTTTTTCAAAATTTTTGAAATTTTTTTTTCAAAATTTTTGAAATTTTTTTCAAAATTTTTGAAATTTTTTTTTCAAAATTTTTGAAATTTTTTTCAAAATTTTTGAAATTTTTTTTTCAAAATTTTGAAATTTTTTTTTCAAAATTTTTGAAATTTTTTTACAAAATTTTTGAAATTTTTTTTCAAAATTTTTGAAATTTTTTTCAAAATTTTTGAAATTTTTTTCAAAATTTTTGAAATTTTTTTCAAAATTTTTGAAATTTTTTTCAAAATTTTGAAATTTTTTTTTCAAATTTTGAATTGTTTTTGAAATTTTGAAATTTTTTTCAAAATATTTGAAATTTTTTTCAAAATTTTTGAAATTTTTTTTCAAAAATTTTTTTTTTTTCAAAATTTTTGAAATTTTTTTTCAAAATTTTTGAAATTTTTTTCAAAATTTTTGAAATTTTTTTTCAAAATTTTTGAAATTTTTTTCAAAATTTTTGAAATTTTTTTTTAAATTTTTGAAATTTTTTTTCAAAATTTTTGAAATTTTTTTTCAAAATGTTTTTTAATTTTTTTTCAAAATTTTTGAAATTTTTTTTTCAAAATTTTTGAATTTTTTTCAAAATTTTTGAAATTTTTTTTAAAAATTTTTGAAATTTTTTTTCAAAATTTTTTAAAATTTTTTTCAAAATTTTTGAAATTTTTTTCAAAATTTTTGAAATTTTTTTTCAAAATTTTTGAAATTTTTTTCAAAATTTTTTTTTTTCAAAATTTTTGAAATTTTTTTCAAAATTTTTGAATTTTTTTTTCAAAATTTTTGAAATTTTTTTTCAAAATTTTTAAATTGTTTTTTTTAAAATTTTTTTTTTTTTTTTAAAATTTTTGAAATTTTTTTTAAAATTTTTGAAATTTTTTTCAACATTTTTGAAATTTTTTTCAAAATTTTTGAAATTTTTTTCAAAATTTTTGAAATTTTTTTTCAAAATTTTTGAAATTTTTTTCAAAATTTTTGAAATTTTTTTTCAAAATTTTTGAAATTTTTTTCAAAATTTTTGAAATTTTTTTTTCAAAATTTTTGAAATTTTTTTTCAAAATTTTTGAAATTTTTTTCAAAATTTTGAAATTTTTTCAAAATTTTTGAATTTTTTTTCAAAATTTTTGAAATTTTTTTCAAAATTTTTGAAATTTTTTTTTTTTTTTTTTTTCAAAATTTTTGAAATTTTTTTCAAAATTTTTGAAATTTTTTTTCAAAATTTTTGAAATTTTTTTTCAAAATTTTTGAAATTTTTTTATAATTTTGAAATTTTTTTCAAAATTTTTGAAATTTTTTTTCAAAATTTTTGAAATTTTTTTTCAAAATTTTTGAAATTTTTTTTTCAAAATTTTTGAAATTTTTTTCAAAATTTTTGAAATTTTTTTTCAAATTTTTTTGAAATTTTTTTTCAAAATTTTTGAAATTTTTTTTTTTCAAAATTTTTGAAATTTTTTTTTTTTCAAAATTTTTGAAATTTTTTTCAAAATTTTTGAAATTTTTTTCAAAATTTTTAATAAATTTTTTCAAAATTTTTGAAATTTTTTTTTCAAAATTTTTGAAATTTTTTTTCAAAATTTTTGAAATTTTTTTTAAAATAAATTTTGAAATTTTTTCAAAATTTTGAATTTTTTTTTTAAATTTTTTGAAATTTTTTTTCAAAATTTTTGAAATTTTTTTTCAAAATTTTTGAAATTTTTTTTAAAATTTTTGAAATTTTTTTTCAAAATTTTTGAAATTTTTTTCAAAATTTTTGAAATTTTTTTTCAAAATTTTTGAAATTTTTTTTCAAAATTTTTGAAATTTTTTTTTCAAAATTTTTGAAATTTGTTTTCAAAATTTTTGAAATTTTTTTCAAAATTTTTGAAATTTTTTTTCAAAAATTTTGAAATTTTTTTTCAAAATTTTTGAAATTTTTTTCAAAATTCAGAAATTTTTTTTTTTCAAAATTTTTGAAATTTTTTTTTCAAAATTTTTGAAATTTTTTTCAAAATTTTTGAAATTTTTTTTCAAAATTTTTGAAATTTTTTTAAATTTTTGAAATTTTTTTTCAAAATTTTTGAAATTTTTTTTTTAAAATTTTTTTCAAAATTTTTGAAATTTTTTTCAAAATTTTTGAAATTTTTTTCAAAATTTTTGAAATTTTTTTCAAAATTTTTGAAATTTTTTTTCAAAATTTTTGAAATTTTTTTCAAAATTTTTGAAATTTTTTTTTTCAAAATTTTTGAATTTTTTTTCAAAATTTTTAAAATTTTTTTTTTAAATTTTTTTTCAAAATTTTTGAATTTTTTTTTCAAAATTTTTGAAATTTTTTTCAAAATTTTTGAATTTTTTTTTTTAAAATTTTTGAAATTTTTTTATTTTTCAAAATTTTTGAAATTTTTTTTTAAAATTTTGAAATTTTTTTTCAAATTTTTTATTTTTCAAAATTTTTGAAATTTTTTTTTCAAAATTTTTGAAATTTTTTTTTTTTCAAAATTTTTGAAATTTTTTTTCAAAATTTTTGAAATTTTTTTTCAAAATTTTTAAATTTTTTCAAAATTTTTGAAATTTTTTTTTTTCAAAATTTTTTAAAATTTTTTTTTTTTTTCAAAATTTTTGAAATTTTTTTAAAATTTTTGAAATTTTTTTTCAAAATTTTTGAAATTTTTTTTCAAAATTTTTGAAATTTTTTTTTAAAATTTTTGAAATTTTTTTTCAAAATTTTTGAAATTTTTTTTCAAAATTTTTGAAATTTTTTTTAAATTTTAAATTTTTTTTCAAAATTTTTGAAATTTTTTTTTTAAATTTTTTAAATTTTTTTTATGATTTTTTGAAATTTTTTTCAAAATTTTTGAAATTTTTTTTCAAAATTTTCAAAATTTTTTTTCAAAATTTTTGAATTTTTTTTAAAAATTTTTGAAATTTTTTTTCAACATTTTTGAAATTTTTTTTCAAAATTTTTGAATTTTTTTAAAATTTTTGAAATTTTTTTTCAAAATTTTTGAAATTTTTTTTCAAAATTTTTGAAATTTTTTTTTAAAATTTTTGAAATTTGTTTTCAAAATTTTTGAATTTTTTTTTCAAAATTTTTGAATTGTTTTTGTTAAAATTTTTGAAATTTTTATACCCTTGCAGAGGGTATATTAATTTTAGCCAGAAGTTTGCAACGCACCTTAGGAGACATCTCCGACCCTATAAAGTATTTATATTCTGAATCAGCATCACCAGAGGAGTCGAAAAATGGATGTCCGTCTGTCCGTCCGTCCGTCCGTCCGTCCGTCCGTCCGTCCGTCCGTCCGTCCGTCCGTCTGTTGCAACGCAAACTAGTCTCTCAGTTTTTGAGCTATCTTCATGAAACTTGGCACACAAGCTTCTTATTGCTGTAGGCTGTAAATAAATCGGAACGAGCCAGATCTGACCGATATATCGTATAGCTGTCATAGAAGCTATCGGCCGATTTTTGTTGTTTTTCAAGATATTGCAACAAGATTTGGCTTCTTCTTCTTATTACGTTCTTAATGTGCTGTCAAAATTGTATCAAAATCGGACCACTATAACATATAGCTGCCATAGGAACAATCGGCTGAAATCAGGGTTTTTGTATGCAAACCTGTTTTGTTTTTGGAAATACCGCACATTATCAATACTTTTTAATGTTATACAGTAACCCGTCCTTAGTTTTTCCATTTAAATATCTCAGACGTTTATATTATATAGCTGTTATAGGAACAATCAGTCAGTCCGTCTGTCTGTTGCAACGCAAATTAGTCCCCCAGTTATTGAGCTATCATCATGAAACTTTGCTCACAAGCTTCTTATTTCTGCCCTCTTTAAATAAGTCGGAACGGGCCAGATCGACTGATATATCGTATAGCTGTTATGGAGCCTATCGGCCGATTTTCGTTATATTTCAAGATATAGCTATCAGGCTTACCACATCCAAATCGAACTTTTATAACTTATAACGATCAACGATCGGCCTAATGAAGGTTCTTGTTGCACTTTTATGGAAATCTGAGTACTATTACATGTAGCTGTTAAACAAAAAATCATATAGCTGTTATTCAAACGCATTTTTGAATGAGAACTTTCCAAATTTAGATTTTATGACCAACAGATCCTTTACAACACAAAGACATTCGACCAAATGCTGTTTCTAAGAATGGTATACTGATATATGCAAAACAAAATATATCGGAAAACATAACACTCTTATATGAAACAGTTACAGTTGATAATGTAAGAAATATATACCAGTCCATAACATTTAAATACTTGCATACAATAGTCGTAGTTGTTTATAGGAATCCAGCTTTTCCTATTACAAGGTTTCGAAATGAAATCAGAAATGATGTTGAAAGGCTAACGTCAGCTGAAAATAATACAAAGTTGGTAATATTAGGAGATTTTAACATTTGCCGATCAACAACCACTGATCAGCTCGAGTCTACTTTAAATAATAAGAACAAAATGTGCCAACAACAAAACATTTAACTCAAATTGATTGGATATTTTGTGATAACACAGTAAGCGGTGCTGCCACAATCACTTATCAAACTCCATATAGTCACCATGACGGCGTGTTCCTTAGCTATAATCGCTTATTTAATAATTTATTTTTATACCCTTGCAGAGGGTATATTAATTTTAGCCAGAAGTTTGCAACGCACCTTAGGAGACATCTCCGACCCTATAAAGTATATATATTCTGAATCAGCATCACCAGAGGAGTCGAAAAATGGATGTCCGTCTGTCCGTCCGTCCGTCCGTCCGTCCGTCCGTCCGTCCGTCCGTCCGTCCGTCCGTCCGTCCGTCCGTCCGTCCGTCCGTCTGTTGCAACGCAAACTAGTTTCTCAGTTTTTGAGCTATCTTCATGAAACTTGGCACACAAGCTTCTTATTGCTGTAGGCTGTAAATAAGTCGGAACGAGCCAGATCGGACCGATATATCGTATAGCTGTCATAGAAGCTATCGGCCGATTTTTGTTGTTTTTCAAGATATTGCAACAAGATTTGGCAAATCTTATTCTTATTACGTTCTTAATGTGCTGTCAAAATTGTATCAAAATCGGACCACTATAACATATAGCTGCCATAGGAACAATCGGCTGAAATCAGAGTTTTTGTATGCAAACCTGTTTTGTTTTTGGAAATACCGCACATTATCAATACCTTTTAATGTTATACAGTAACCCGCCCTTTGTTTTTCCATATAAATATCTCAGACGTTTATATTCTATAGCTGTTATAGGAACAATCAGTCAGTCCGTCTGTCTGTTGCAACGCAAATTAGTCCCCCAGTTATTGAGCTATCATCATGAAACTTTGCTCACAAGCTTTTTATTTCTGCCCTCTTTAAATAAGTCGGAACGGGCCAGATCGGACTGAAATATCGTATAGCTGTTATGGAGCCTATCGGCCGATTTTCGTTATATTTCAAGATATATCTATCAGGCTTACCACATCCAAATCGAACTTTTATAACTTATAACTTTAAATAATAACAACAAAATGTGCCAACAACAAAACATTTAACTCAAATTGATTGGATATTTTGTGATAACACAGTAAGCGGTGCTGCCGCAATCACTTATCAAACTCCATATAGTCACCATGACGGCGTGTTCCTTAGCTATAAACACTAATTTAATAATTTATTTTTAAATATTTAGTTAATTAATTTATTTTATTATTGTAAATAAAGAATATATGTGCAATGTTGTTTAATGTATTGTAAATATTCCTCCTCGTGGATTGCGACCTTGCCGTGGTGAGGAGGCTGAGTATTCGAAATTATAAGAGGTTGATATAATCGATGTACTGTTATAATTCTTCAATAAATACCACAGAAACCAGCAGCAATCCAAAGATATTTTATATTTTGTCTAACTGCAAGGGTATAAAACCTTCGGCAAGCCGAAGGTAGCCTTGCTTTCTTGTTTTTCAAAATTTTTTAAATTTTTTTCAAAAGTTTTGAAATTTTTTTTCAAAATTTTTGAAATTGTTTTCAAAATTTTTGAAATTTTTAATTTTTAAAATTTTTATTATTTTTTCAAAATTTTTGAAATTTTTTTTCAAAATTTTTAATATATTTTCAAAATTTTTGAAATTTTTTTTTCTAAATTTTTGAAATTTTGTTTTCAAAATTTTTGAATTTTTTTCAAAATTTAAGAATTTTTTTATTTTTGAAATTTTTTTTCAAAATTTTTGAAATTTTTTTCAAAATTTTTGAAATTTTTTTTCAAAATTTTTGAAATTTTTTTTTCAAAATTTTTGAAATTTTTTTTCAAAATTTTTGAAATTTTTTTTCAAAATTTTTGAAATTTTTTTCAAAATTTTTGAAATTTTTTTTCAAAATTTTTGAAATTTTTTCAAAATTTTTGAAATTTTTTTTCAAAATTTTTGAAATTTTTTTTTCAAAATTTTTGAAATTTTTTTTTCAAAATTTTGAAAAAATTTTTGAAATTTTTTTTCAAAATTTTTGAAATTTTTTTTTCAAAATTTTTGAATTTTTTTTTTTCAAAATTTTTGAAATTTTTTTTCAAAATTTTTGAAATTTTTTTTCAAAATTTTTGAAATTTTTTTTCAAAATTTTTGAAATTTTTTTTTCAAAATTTTTGAAATTTTTTTTCAAAATTTTTGAATTTTAAATTTTTTCAAAATTTTTGAAATTTTTTTCAAAATTTTTGCAATTTTTTTTTTCAAATTTTTTTTCAATTTTTTTTTTTCAAAATTTTTGAAACTTTTTTTTAAGATTTTTGAAATTTTTTTTCTTAAAATTTTTGAAATTTTTTTTCAAAAGTTTTGAAATTTTTTTCAAAATTTTTGAAATTGTTTTCAAAATTTTTGAATTTTTATACCCTTGCAGAGGGTATATTAATTTTAGCCAGAAGTTTGCAACGCACCTTAAAGGAGAGCATCTCCGACCCTATAAAGTATATATATTCTGAATCAGCATCACCAGAGGAGTCGAAAAATGGATGTCCGTCTGTCCGTCCGTCCGTCCGTCCGTCCGTCCGTCCGTCTGTTGCAACGCAAACTAGTTTCTCAGTTTTTGAGCTATCTTCATGAAACTTGGCACACAAGCTTCTTATTGCTGTAGGCTGTAAATAAGTCGGAACGAGCCAGATCGGACCGATATATCGTATAGCTGTCATAGAAGCTATCGGCCGATTTTTGTTGTTTTTCAAGATATTGCAACAAGATTTGGCAAATCTTATTCTTATTACGTTCTTAATGTGCTGTCAAAATTGTATCAAAATCGGACCACTATAACATATAGCTGCCATAGGAACAATCGGCTGAAATCAGAGTTTTTGTATGCAAACCTGTTTTGTTTTTGGAAATACCGCACATTATCAATACCTTTTAATGTTATACAGTAACCCGCCCTTTGTTTTTCCATATAAATATCTCAGACGTTTATATTCTATAGCTGTTATAGGAACAATCAGTCAGTCCGTCTGTCTGTTGCAACGCAAATTAGTCCCCCAGTTATTGAGCTATCATCATGAAACTTTGCTCACAAGCTTTTTATTTCTGCCCTCTTTAAATAAGTCGGAACGGGCCAGATCGGACTGAAATATCGTATAGCTGTTATGGAGCCTATCGGCCGATTTTCGTTATATTTCAAGATATATCTATCAGGCTTACCACATCCAAATCGAACTTTTATAACTTATAATTTTAAATAATAACAACAAAATGTGCCAACAACAAAACATTTAACTCAAATTGATTGGATATTTTGTGATAACACAGTAAGCGGTGCTGCCGCAATCACTTATCAAACTCCATATAGTCACCATGGCTGCGTGTTCCTTAGCTATAAACACTAATTTAATAATTTATTTTTAAATATTTAGTTAATTAATTTATTTTATTATTGTAAATAAAGAATATATGTGCAATGTTGTTTAATGTATTGTAAATATTCCTCCTCGTGGATTGCGACCTTGCCGTGGTGAGGAGGCTGAGTATTCGAAATTATAAGAGGTTGATATAATCGATGTACTGTTATAATTCTTCAATAAATACCACAGAAACCAGCAGCAATCCAAAGATATTTTATATTTTGTCTAACTGCAAGGGTATAAAACCTTCGGCAAGCCGAAGGTAGCCTTGCTTTTTTGTTTTTCAAAATTTTTGAAATTTTTTTTAAAATTTTTGAAATTTTTTTTCAAAATGTTTGAAATTTTTTTTCAAAATTTTTTAAATTTTTTTTCAAAATTTTTGCAATTTTTTTCAAAATTTTTGAAATTTTTTCAAAATTTAAGAAATTTTTTTTCAAAATTTTTGAAATTTTTTTCTAAATTTTTGAAATTTTGTTTTCAAAATTTTTGAATTTTTTTTCAAAATTTATAAATTTTTTTTTCAAAATTTTTGAAATTTTTTTTTCAAAATTTTTGAAATTTTTTTATTTTTCAAAATTTTTGAAATTTTTTTTCAAAATTTTTGAAATTTTTTTTCAAAATTTTTGAAATTTTTTTTCAAAATTTTTGAAATTTTTTTCAAAATTTTTGAAATTTTTTCAAAATTTTTGAAATTTTTTTTCAAAATTTTTGAAATTTTTTCAAAATTTTTGAAATTTTTTTCAAAATTTTGAAATTTTTTTCAAAATTTTTGAAATTTTTTTCAAAATTTTTGAAATTTTTTTCAAAATTTTTGAAATTTTTTTTTTTCAAAATTTTTGAAATTTTTTTCAAAATTTTTGAAATTTTTTTTCAAAATTTTTGAAATTTTTTCAAAATTTTAGAAATTTTTTCTTTTGAAATTTTTTTTCAAAATTTTTGAAATTTTTTTCAAAAATTTCAAAATTTTTTTCAAAAATTTTGAAATTTTTTTTCAAAATTTTTGAAAATTTTTCAAAATTTTTGAAATTTTTTTTCAAAATTTTGAAAATTTTTCAAAATTTTTAAAAAATTTCAAAATTTTGAAAATTTTTTTCAAAAATTTTGAAATTTTTTTCAAAATTTTTGAAAATTTTTTTTATTTTATTCAAAATTTTTGAAAAATTTCAAAATTTTTGAAAAAATTTTTCAAAATTTTTGAAAAAAAATTTTCAAAATTTTGAAAAAAATTTTTCAAAAATTTTGAAAATTTTTTTCAAAATTTTGAAATTTTTATTTCAAAATTTTTGAAAATTTTTTCAAAATTTTTGAAAATTTTTTTAAAATTTTGAAAAAAAATTTTTCAAAATTTTGAAAAAAAAATTTCAAAATTTTGAAAAATTTTGAAATTTTTTTCAAAAATTTTGAAAAATTTTTTCAAAATTTTTGAAAATTTTTTCAAAATTTTTGAAAAAAAATTTTTTCAAAATTTTTGAAATTTTTTTCAAAATTTTTGAAATTTTTTTCAAAATTTTTGAAATTTTTTCAAAATTTTTGAAATTTTTTTTCAAAATTTTTGAAATTTTTTTTTTATTCAAAATTTTTGAAAAAAAAAAATTTTTGAAATATTTTCAAAAATTTTATTTTTTCAAAATTTTTGAAAAAAAATTTTTTCAAAATTTTTGAAAAATTTTTTCAAAATTTGAAAAAAAATTTTTTCAAAATTTTGAAATTTTTTTCAAAATTTTTGAAAATTTTTTTCAAAAATTTTGAAAAAAATTTTTTCAAAATTTTTGAAATTTTTTTTCAAAATTTTTGAAAAAAATTTCAAAATTTTTGAAAATTTTTTTCAAAATTTTTGAAAATTTTTTTCAAAATTTTTGAAAAAATTTTTTCAAAATTTTGAAAAAATTTTTTTTCAAAATTTTGAAATTTTTTTTCAAAATTTTTGAAATTTTTTTTCAAAATTTTTGAAATTTTTTTCAAAATTTTTGAAATTTTTTTTCAAAATTTTTTAAAATTTTTTCAAAATTTTGAAAAAAATTTTCAAAATTTTTGAAATTTTTTTTTCAAAATTTTGAAATTTTTTTTTCAAAATTTTTGAAATTTTTTTTCAAAATTTTTGAAATTTTTTTTCAAAATTTTTGAAAATTTTTTTCAAAATTTTGAAATTTTTTTCAAAATTTTTGAAATTTTTTTTTTAAATTTTTGAAATTTTTTTTCAAAATTTTGAAAATTTTGAAAAAAATTTTTTCAAAATTTTTGAAATTTTTTTTCAAAATTTTTGAAAAAATTTTTCAAAATTTTTGAAATTTTTTTTCAAAATTTTTGAAATTTTTTTCAAAATTTTTGAAAAAAATTTTCAAAATTTTTGAAATTTTTTTCAAAATTTTTGAAATTTTTTTTTCAAAATTTTTGAAAAAATTTTTCAAAATTTTGAAAAAAAAAATTTTTGAAATTTTTTTTCAAAATTTTGAAATTTTTTTTTCAAAATTTTTGAAATTTTTTTTCAAAATTTTTGAAATTTTTTTTCAAAATTTTGAAAAATTTTCAAAATTTTTGAAATTTTTTTTCAAAATTTTGAAATTTTTTTCAAAATTTTTGAAATTTTTTTTTCAAAATTTTTGAAATTTTTTTTCAAAAATTTTTGAAATTTTTTTCAAAATTTTTGAAAATTTTTTTAAAAAAAATTTTCAAAATTTTTGAAAAATTTTCAAAATTTTTGAAATTTTTTTTCAAAATTTTTGAAATAAATTTTCAAAAATTTTGAAATTTTTTTCAAAATTTTTGAAATTTTTTTTCAAAATTTTTGAAATTTTTTTTTTTGAAAAAAATTTTTTCAAAATTTTTTTATTTTTCAAAATTTTTGAAATTTTTTTCAAAATTTTTGAAATTTTTTTTCAAAATTTTTGAAATTTTTTTTAAAATTTTGAAATTTTTTTTTTTCAAAATTTTTGAAATTTTTTTCAAAATTTTTGAATTTTTTTTTAAAATTTTGAAATTTTTTTTCAAAATTTTTGAAATTTTTTTCAAAATTTTTGAAATTTTTTGAAATTTTTTAAAATTTTTTTCAAAATTTTTGAAATTTTTTTTCAAAATTTTTGAAATTTTTTTTCAAAATTTTTGAAATTTTTTTCAAAATTTTTGAAATTTTTTTCAAAATTTTTTAAATTTTTTCAAAATTTTTGAAATTTTTTTTCAAAATTTTTGAAATTTTTTTCAAAATTTTTGAAATTTTTTTTCAAAATTTTTGAAATTTTTTTTCAAAATTTTTGAAATTTTTTTTCAAAATTTTTGAAATTTTTTTTCAAAATTTTTTTTTTTTTTAAAAATTTTATAAATTTTTTCAAAATTTTTGAAATTTTTTTTCAAAATTTTTGAAATTTTTTTTTTTCAAAATTTTTGAAATTTTTTTCAAAATTTTTGAAATTTTTTTCAAAATTTTTGAAATTTTTTTTCAAAATTTTTGAATTTTTTTTTCAAAATTTTTGAAATTTTTTTTCAAAATTTTTGAAATTTTTTTTCAAAATTTTTGAAATTTTTTTTCAAAATTTTTGAAATTTTTTTTTCAAAATTTTTGAAATTTTTTTCAAAATTTTTGAAATTTTTTTTCAAAATTTTTGAAATTTTTTTTTTTTCAAAATTTTTGAAATTTTTTTTTCAAAATTTTTGAAATTTTTTTTTCAAAATTTTTGAATTTTTTTTTCAAAATTTTTGAAATTTTTTTCAAAATTTTTGAAATTTTTTTCAAAATTTTTGAAATTTTTTTTCAAAATTTTTGAAATTTTTTTTATTTTGAAAATTTTTTTCAAAATTTTTTAATAATTTTTTCAAAATTTTTGAAATTTTTTTTTTAAAATTTTTGAAATTTTTTTCAAAATTTTTGAAATTTTTTTTCAAAATTTTGAAATTTTTTTCAAAATTTTTGAAATTTTTTTTCAAAATTTTTGAAATTTTTTTTATTTTAAAATTTTTGAAATTTTTTTTTTCAAAATTTTTGAAATTTTTTTCAAAATTTTTGAAATTTTTTTTTTAAATTTTTGAAATTTTTTTCAAAATTTTTGAAATTTTTTTTCAAAATTTTTGAAATTTTTTTTTCAAAATTTTTAAAATTTTTTTCAAAATTTTTAAATAATTTTTTCAAAATTTTTGAAATTTTTTTTTCAAAATTTTTGAAATTTTTTTTCAAAATTTTTGAAATTTTTTTTCAAAATTTTTGAAATTTTTTTAAATAAAATTTTGAAATTTTTTTCAAAATTTTTTTTAAATTTTTTTAATTTTTTTCAAAATTTTTGAAATTTTTTTTTCAAAATTTTTGAAATTTTTTTCAAAATTTTTGAAATTTTTTTTCAAAATTTTTGAAATTTTTTTTCAAAATTTTTGAAATTTTTTTTCAAAATTTTTGAAATTTTTTTTCAAAATTTTTGAAATTTTTTTCAAAATTTTGAAATTTTTTCAAAATTTTTGAAATTTTTTTTCAAAATTTTTGAAATTTTTTTTTCAAAATTTTTGAAATTTTTTTTTCAAAATTTTTGAAATTTTTTTTCAAAATTTTTGAAATTTTTTTTCAAAATTTTTGAAATTTTTTTTTCAAAATTTTTGAAATTTTTTTTTATTTTTAAATTTTTGAAATTTTTTTTTTCAAAATTTTTGAAATTTTTTTTCAAAATTTTTGAAATTTTTTTTCAAAATTTTTGAAATTTTTTTTTCAAAATTTTTGAAATTTTTTTCAAAATTTTGAAATTTTTTTTCAAAATTTTTGAAATTTTTTTTCAAAATTTTTGAAATTTTTTTTCAAAATTTTTGAAATTTTTTTTCAAAATTTTTGAAATTTTTTTTTATTTTTCAAAATTTTTGAAATTTTTTTTCAAATTTTTTGAAAATTTTTTTTTTTTTAAAATAAATTTTGAAATTTTTTTTTCAAAATTTTTGAAATTTTTTTTTAAAATTTTTGAAATTTTTTTCAAAATTTTTGAAATTTTTTTTCAAAATTTTTGAAATTTTTTTTCAAAATTTTTGAAATTTTTTTTTCAAAATTTTTGAAATTTTTTTTATTTTTTTTTATTTTTTTGAAATTTTTATTTTTTTTCAAAATTTTTGAAATTTTTTTTTCAAAATTTTTGAAATTTTTTTTCAAAATTTTTGAAATTTTTTTTTCAAAATTTTTGAAATTTTTTTCAAAATTTTTGAAATTTTTTTTCAAAATTTTTGAATTTTTTTTCAAAATTTTGAAATTTTTTTCAAAATTTTTGAAATTTTTTTTCAAAATTTTTGAAATTTTTTTTTTTTTCAAAATTTTTGAAATTTTTTTTCAAAATTTTTGAAATTTTTTTTTTTCAAAATTTTTGAAATTTTTTTTCAAAATTTTTGAATTTTTTTTTCAAAATTTTTGAAATTTTTTTTCAAAATTTTTGAAATTTTTTTTTCTTAAAATTTTTGAAATTTTTTTTTCAAAATTTTTGAAATTTTTTTTTCAAAATTTTTGAAATTTTTTTTTAAATTTTTGAAATTTTTTTCAAATTTTTTTAAAATTTTTTTTTTTTCAAAATTTTTGAAATTTTTTTCAAAATTTTTGAAATTTTTTTTCAAAATTTTTGAAATTTTTTTTTCAAAATTTTTGAAATTTTTTTTTAAAATAATTTTGAAATTTTTTTTCAAAATTTTTTAAAATTTTTTTCAAAATTTTTAATATATTTTTTCAAAATTTTTGAAATTTTTTTCAAAATTTTTGAAATTTTTTTTTTAAAATTTTTGAAATTTTTTTTCAAAATTTTTGAAATTTTTTTCAAAATTTTTGAAATTTTTTTTCAAAATTTTTGAAATTTTGAAATTTTTTTCAAAATTTTTGAAATTTTTTTCAAAATTTTTGAAATTTTTTTTTTCAAAATTTTTGAAATTTTTTTTCAAAATTTTTATTATTTTTTTTGAAAATTTTTTTCAAAATTTTTGAAATTTTTTTTCAAAATTTTTGAAATTTTTTTCAAAATTTTTAAATTTTTTTTTTTCAAAATTTTTGAAATTTTTTTTTCAAAATTTTTGAAATTTTTTTTCAAAATTTTTGAAATTTTTTTCAAAATTTTTGAAATTTTTTTTCAAAATTTTTGAAATTTTTTTCAAAATTTTTGAAATTTTTTTTCAAAATTTTTGAAATTTTTTTCAAAATTTTTGAAATTTTTTTTCAAAATTTTTGAAATTTTTTTTCAAAATTTTTGAAATTTTTTTTCAAAATTTTTGAAATTTTTTTTTTTAAATTTTTGAAATTTTTTTCAAAATTTTTGAAATTTTTTTTTAAAATTTTTGAAATTTTTTTCAAAATTTTTGAAAATTTTTTTTCAAAATTTTTGAAATTTTTTTATTTTTAAAATTTTTGAAAATTTTTTTTCAAAATTTTTTCAAAATTTTTTTTTAAATTTTTTTTATTTTTGAAATTTTTTTCAAAATTTTTGAAATTTTTTTTCAAAATTTTTGAAATTTTTTTCAAAATTTTTGAAATTTTTTTTTTCAAAATTTTATTTTTGAAATTTTTTCAAATTTTTCAAAATTTTTAATTTTTCAAAATTTTTAAATAATATTTTTTTAAATTTTTTTTTTTGAAATTTTTTTTTTAAATTTTTGAAATTTTTTTTATCTTGAAATTTTTGAAAATTTTTTTTTTTTCAAAATTTTTAAATAATTTTTTTAAAAATTTTTTTTTCAAAATTTTTGAAATTTTTTTTGAAATTTTTTTTTAAAATTTTGAAATTTTTTTTTCAAAATTTTTGAAATTTTTTTCAAAATTTTTGAAATTTTTTTAAAAAATTTTTTTTTAAAAATTTTTGAAATTTTTTTTTTAAAATTTTTTGAAATTTTTTTTCAAAATTTTTGAAATTTTTTTCAAAATTTTTGAAATTTTTTTTCAAAATTTTTAATTTTTTCAAAATTTTTGAAATTTTTTTTCAAATTTTTTTTCAAAATTTTGAAATTTTTTTCAAAATTTTTGAAATTTTTTTTCCAAATTTTTGAAATTTTTTTCAAAATTTTTGAATTTTTTTTTTTAAAATTTTTGAAATTTTTTTCAAAATTTTTGAATTTTTTTTTCAAAATTTTTTTTTCAAATTTTGAAATTTTTTTCAAAATTTTTTTAAATTTTTTCAAAATTTTTTAATTTTTTTTTCGAAATTTTTTTCAAAATTTTGAAATTTTTTTTTCAAAATTTTAGAAATTTTGTTCAAAATTTTTGAAATTTTTTTCAAAATTTTTGAAATTTTTTTTCAAAATTTTTAAAATTTTTTCAAAATTTAAGAAATTTTTTTCAAAATTTTGAAATTTTTTCAAAATTTTTGAAATTTTTTTTTCAAAATTTTTGAAATTTTTTTTTCAAAATTTTTGAAATTTTTTTTCAAAATTTTTGAAATTTTTTTTCAAAATTTTGAAATTTTTTTTTCAAAATTTTTGAAATTTTTTTTCAAAATTTTTGAAATTTTTTTTTCAAAATTTTTTGAAATTTTTTTTTCAAAATTTTTGAAATTTTTTTTTCAAAATTTTTGAAATTTTTTTTTCAAAATTTTTGAAATTTTTTTTCAAAATTTTTGAAATTTTTTTTCAAAATTTTTGAAATTTTTTTTTCAAAATTTTTGAAATTTTTTTTTCAAAATTTTTGAAATTTTTTTTTCAAAATTTTTGAAATTTTTTTTCAAAATTTTTGAAATTTTTTTTCAAAATTTTTGAAATTTTTTTTCAAAATTTTTGAAATTTTTTTTTCAAAATTTTTTAAATTTTTTGAAATTTTTTTTTCAAAATTTTTGAAATTTTTTTTTCAAAATTTTTGAAATTTTTTTTCAAAATTTTTGAAATTTTTTTTTCAAAATTTTTGAAATTTTTTTTCAAAATTTTTGAAATTTTTTTTCAAAATTTTTGAAATTTTTTTTCAAAATTTTTGAAATTTTTTTTCAAAATTTTTGAAATTTTTTTTCAAAATTTTTGAAATTTTTTTTCAAAATTTTTGAAATTTTTTTTCAAAATTTTTGAAATTTTTTTTTCAAAATTTTTGAAATTTTTTTTTCAAAATTTTTTGAAATTTTTTTTCAAAATTTTTGAAATTTTTTTTTCAAAATTTTTGAAATTTTTTTTTCAAAATTTTTGAAATTTTTTTTCAAAATTTTTGAAATTTTTTTTCAAAATTTTTGAAATTTTTTTCAAAATTTTTTGAAATTTTTTTCAAAATTTTTTGAAATTTTTTTTTCAAAATTTTTGAAATTTTTTTTCAAAATTTTTGAAATTTTTTTTTCAAAATTTTTGAAATTTTTTTTCAAAATTTTTGAAATTTTTTTTCAAAATTTTTGAAATTTTTTTTCAAAATTTTTGAAATTTTTTGAAATTTTTTTTCAAAATTTTTGAAATTTTTTTTCAAAATTTTTGAAATTTTTTTTCAAAATTTTTTGAAATTTTTTTTTCAAAATTTTTGAAATTTTTTTTTCAAAATTTTTTGAAATTTTTTTTTCAAAATTTTTGAAATTTTTTTTTCAAAATTTTTGAAATTTTTTTTCAAAATTTTTGAAATTTTTTTTCAAAATTTTTGAAATTTTTTTTCAAAATTTTTGAAATTTTTTTTCAAAATTTTTGAAATTTTTTTTCAAAATTTTTGAAATTTTTTTTCAAAATTTTTGAAATTTTTTTTTCAAAATTTTTGAAATTTTTTTTCAAAATTTTTGAAATTTTTTTTCAAAATTTTTGAAATTTTTTTCAAAATTTTTGAAATTTTTTTTTCAAAATTTTTGAAATTTTTTTTCAAAATTTTTGAAATTTTTTTTCAAAATTTTTGAAATTTTTTTTTCAAAATTTTTGAAATTTTTTTTCAAAATTTTTGAAATTTTTTTTCAAAATTTTTGAAATTTTTTTTCAAAATTTTTGAAATTTTTTTTCAAAATTTTTGAAATTTTTTTTCAAAATTTTTGAAATTTTTTTTCAAAATTTTTGAAATTTTTTTCAAAATTTTTGAAATTTTTTTTCAAAATTTTTGAAATTTTTTTTCAAAATTTTTGAAATTTTTTTTTCAAAATTTTTGAAATTTTTTTCAAAATTTTTGAAATTTTTTTTCAAAATTTTTGAAATTTTTTTTTCAAAATTTTTGAAATTTTTTTTCAAAATTTTTGAAATTTTTTTCAAAATTTTTGAAATTTTTTTTCAAAATTTTTGAAATTTTTTTTCAAAATTTTTGAAATTTTTTTTTCAAAATTTTTGAAATTTTTTTCAAAATTTTTGAAATTTTTTTTCAAAATTTTTGAAATTTTTTTTCAAAATTTTTGAAATTTTTTTTTCAAAATTTTTGAAATTTTTTTTCAAAATTTTTGAAATTTTTTTTTCAAAATTTTTGAAATTTTTTTCAAAATTTTTGAAATTTTTTTTTCAAAATTTTTGAAATTTTTTTTTCAAAATTTTTGAAATTTTTTTTCAAAATTTTTGAAATTTTTTTTCAAAATTTTTTGAAATTTTTTTTCAAAATTTTTTGAAATTTTTTTTTCAAAATTTTTGAAATTTTTTTCAAAATTTTTGAAATTTTTTTCAAAATTTTTGAAATTTTTTTTCAAAATTTTTGAAATTTTTTTTCAAAATTTTTGAAATTTTTTTTCAAAATTTTTGAAATTTTTTTTCAAAATTTTTGAAATTTTTTTCAAAATTTTTGAAATTTTTTTTCAAAATTTTTGAAATTTTTTTTCAAAATTTTTGAAATTTTTTTTCAAAATTTTTGAAATTTTTTTTCAAAATTTTTGAAATTTTTTTCAAAATTTTTGAAATTTTTTTTCAAAATTTTTGAAATTTTTTTTCAAAATTTTTTGAAATTTTTTTTCAAAATTTTTGAAATTTTTTTTCAAAATTTTTGAAATTTTTTTCAAAATTTTTGAAATTTTTTTTCAAAATTTTTGAAATTTTTTTTCAAAATTTTTGAAATTTTTTTCAAAATTTTTGAAATTTTTTTTCAAAATTTTTGAAATTTTTTTTCAAAATTTTTGAAATTTTTTTTCAAAATTTTTGAAATTTTTTTTCAAAATTTTTGAAATTTTTTTTCAAAATTTTTGAAATTTTTTTTCAAAATTTTTGAAATTTTTTTTCAAAATTTTTGAAATTTTTTTTTCAAAATTTTTGAAATTTTTTTTCAAAATTTTTGAAATTTTTTTCAAAATTTTTGAAATTTTTTTTTCAAAATTTTTTGAAATTTTTTTTCAAAATTTTTTGAAATTTTTTTTTCAAAATTTTTGAAATTTTTTTTCAAAATTTTTGAAATTTTTTTTCAAAATTTTTGAAATTTTTTTCAAAATTTTTGAAATTTTTTTTTCAAAATTTTTGAAATTTTTTTTCAAAATTTTTGAAATTTTTTTTCAAAATTTTTGAAATTTTTTTTTCAAAATTTTTGAAATTTTTTTTCAAAATTTTTTTTCAAAATTTTTGAAATTTTTTTTCAAAATTTTTGAAATTTTTTTTTCAAAATTTTTGAAATTTTTTTTTCAAAATTTTTGAAATTTTTTTTCAAAATTTTTGAAATTTTTTTCAAAATTTTTTGAAATTTTTTTTCAAAATTTTTGAAATTTTTTTCAAAATTTTTGAAATTTTTTTTCAAAATTTTTTGAAATTTTTTTTTCAAAATTTTTGAAATTTTTTTTCAAAATTTTTGAAATTTTTTTCAAAATTTTTGAAATTTTTTTTTCAAAATTTTTTGAAATTTTTTTTTCAAAATTTTTGAAATTTTTTTCAAAATTTTTTGAAATTTTTTTTCAAAATTTTTGAAATTTTTTTTCAAAATTTTTGAAATTTTTTTTCAAAATTTTTGAAATTTTTTTTCAAAATTTTTTGAAATTTTTTTTTCAAAATTTTTGAAATTTTTTTTCAAAATTTTTTGAAATTTTTTTTTCAAAATTTTTGAAATTTTTTTCAAAATTTTTGAAATTTTTTTCAAAATTTTTGAAATTTTTTTTCAAAATTTTAAATAATTTTCAAAATTTTTGAAATTTTTTTTCAAAATTTTTGAAATTTTTTTTCAAAATTTTTGAAATTTTTTTTCAAAATTTTTGAAATTTTTTTTCAAAATTTTTGAAATTTTTTTTTCAAAATTTTTTGAAATTTTTTTTCAAAATTTTTGAAATTTTTTTCAAAATTTTTGAAATTTTTTTTTCAAAATTTTTGAAATTTTTTTTCAAAATTTTTTGAAATTTTTTTTTCAAAATTTTTGAAATTTTTTTTTCAAAATTTTTGAAATTTTTTTTTCAAAATTTTTGAAATTTTTTTTCAAAATTTTTGAAATTTTTTTTTCAAAATTTTTTGAAATTTTTTTTCAAAATTTTTTGAAATTTTTTTTCAAAATTTTTGAAATTTTTTTCAAAATTTTTGAAATTTTTTTTTCAAAATTTTTGAAATTTTTTTCAAAATTTTTGAAATTTTTTTTCAAAATTTTTGAAATTTTTTTTCAAAATTTTTGAAATTTTTTTTGAAATTTTAAATTTTCAAAATTTTTGAAATTTTTTTTCAAAATTTTTGAAATTTTTTTTTCAAAATTTTTGAAATTTTTTTCAAAATTTTTGAAATTTTTTTTCAAAATTTTTGAAATTTTTTTTCAAAATTTTTGAAATTTTTTTCAAAATTTTTGAATTTTTTTTTTCAAAATTTTTGAAATTTTTTCAAAATTTTTGAAATTTTTTTCAAAATTTTTTGAAATTTTTTTTCAAAATTTTTGAAATTTTTTTTCAAAATTTTTTGAAATTTTTTTTCAAAATTTTTGAAATTTTTTTTCAAAATTTTTGAAATTTTTTTCAAAATTTTTGAAATTTTTTTCAAAATTTTGAAATTTTTTTCAAAATTTTTGAAATTTTTTTCAAAATTTTTTGAAATTTTTTTTTTAAAATTTTTGAAATTTTTTCAAAATTTTTGAAATTTTTTTCAAAATTTTTGAAATTTTTTTTCAAAATTTTTGAAATTTTTTTTCAAAATTTTTGAAATTTTTTTCAAAATTTTGAAATTTTTTTTTCAAAATTTTTGAAATTTTTTTCAAAATTTTGAAATTTTTTCAAAATTTTAGAAATTTTTTTCAAAATTTTGAAATTTTTTTTCAAAATTTTTTTTTGAAATTTTTTTTCAAAATTTTTGAATTTTTTTTTTTCAAATTTTTTGAATTTTTTTTTTCAAAATTT
>JAEIFM010000289.1:0-10574 GCA_018901885.1 Zaprionus kolodkinae | reverse complement strand
TTCAAAATTTTGGAATTTTTTTTTTCAAAATTTTTGAAATTTTTTTCTTCAAAATTTTTGAATTTTTTCAAAATTTTTGGAAATTTTTTTCAAAATTTTTGGAAATTTTTTTCAAAATTTTTGAAATTTTTTCAAAATTTTTGGAAATTTTTTTCAATATTTTTCGAAATTTTTTTTCAAAATTTTTGAAATTTTTTTCAAAATTTTTGAAAATTTTTTTCAAATTTTTTTGAAAATTATTTCAAAATTTTGAAATTTTTTTCCAAAATTTTTGAAATTTTTTTCTCAAAATTTTTTGAAATTTTTTAACACTTTTCAAAATTTTTGAAATTTTTTTTCAAAATTTTTGAAATTCTTTTTTCAAAATTTTTGAAATTTTTTTTCAAAATTTTTGAAATTTTTTTTTCAAATTTTTTGAAATTTTTTCAAAATTTTTGAAATTTTTTTTCAAAATTTTTGAAATTTTTTTCAAAATTTTTTGAAATTTTTTTTCAAAATTTTTGAAATTTTTTTTCAAAATTTTTGAAATTTTTTTTTCAAATTTTTTGAAATTTTATTTTTCAAAATTTTTGAAATTTTTTTTCAAATTTTTTTGAAATTTTTTTTTCAAATTTTTTTGAAATTTTTTTTCAAAATTTTTGAAATTTTTTTTCAAAATTTTTGAAATTTTTTTTTCAAATTTTTTGAAATTTTTTTTCAAAATTTTTGAATTTTTTTCTTCAAAATTTTTGAAATTTTTTTTCAAAATTTTTGAAATTTTTTTTCAAAATTTTTGAAATTTTTTTCAAATTTTTTTGAAATTTTTTTCAAAATTTTTGAAATTTTTTTTCAAAATTTTTGAAAATTTTTTTTCAAAATTTTTGAAATTTTTTTTTCAAAATTTTTGAAATTTTTTTTTCAAAATTTTTGAAATTTTTTTTCAAAATTTTTGAAATTTTTTTTCAAAATTTTTTGAAATTTTTTTTTCAAAATTTTTTCAAATTTTTTTTCAAATTTTTGAAATTTTTTTTCAAATTTTTTTGAAATTTTTTTTCAAAATTTTTGAAATTTTTTTTTCAAAATTTTTTGAAATTTTTTTTTCAAAATTTTTGAAATTTTTTTTCAAAATTTTTGAAATTTTTTTTCAAAATTTTTGAAATTTTTTTTCAAAATTTTTGAAATTTTTTTCCAAAATTTTTTGAAATTTTTTTTTCAAAATTTTTCGAAATTTTTTTCAAAATTTTTGAAATTTTTTTTCAAAATTTTTGAATTTTTTTTTTCAAAAATTTTTTGAAATTTTTTTTCAAAATTTTTTGAAATTTTTTTTTTCAAAATTTTTGAAATTTTTTTTTCAAAATTTTTGAAATTTTTAATTTTTCAAAATTTTTGAAATTTTTTTCAAAATTTTTGAAATTTTTTTCAAAATTTTTGAAATTTTTTTCAAAATTTTTGAAATTTTTTAAATTTTCAAAATTTTTGAAATTTTTTTTCAAAATTTTGAAATTTTTTTTCAAAATTTTTTGAAATTTTTTTTTCAAAATTTTTGAAATTTTTTTTCAAAATTTTTGAAATTTTTTTTTCAAATTTTTTTGAAATTTTTTTTCAAAATTTTTGAAATTTTTTATTTCAAAATTTTTGAAATTTTTTTCAAATTTTTTGAAATTTTTTTTCAAAATTTTTGAAATTTTTTTTTCAAAATTTTTGAAATTTTTTTCAAAATTTTTTGAAATTTTTTTCAAAATTTTTGAAATTTTTTTTTCAAAATTTTTGAAATTTTTTTTCAAAATTTTTGAAATTTTTTTTCAAAATTTTTGAAATTTTTTTTTCAAAATTTTTTGAAATTTTTTTTTCAAAATTTTTGAAATTTTTTTCAAAATTTTTGAAATTTTTTTCAAAATTTTTTGAAATTTTTTTTCAAAATTTTTGAAATTTTTTTTTCAAAATTTTTGAAATTTTTTTTCAAAATTTTTTGAAATTTTTTTTCAAAATTTTTGAAATTTTTTCAAAATTTTTGGAAATTTTTTTTTCAAAATTTTTGAAATTTTTTTCAAAATTTTTGAAATTTTTTTTTCAAAATTTTTTGAAATTTTTTTTCAAAATTTTTTGAAATTTTTTTTTCAAAATTTTTGAAATTTTTTTTCAAAATTTTTTGAAATTTTTTTCAAAATTTTTGAAATTTTTTTTTCAAAATTTTTGAAATTTTTTTCAAAATTTTTGAAATTTTTTTCAAAATTTTTGAAATTTTTTTCAAAATTTTTTGAAATTTTTTTTCAAAATTTTTTGAAATTTTTTCAAAATTTTTCGAAATTTTTTTTTCAAAATTTTTGAAATTTTTTTTCAAAATTTTTTGAAATTTTTTATTTCAAAATTTTTGAAATTTTTTTTCAAAATTTTTGAAATTTTTTTCAAAATTTTTGAAATTTTTTTCAAAATTTTTGAAATTTTTTTTCAAAATTTTTGAAATTTTTTTTCAAAATTTTTTGAAATTTTTTTTCAAAATTTTTGAAATTTTTTTTCAAAATTTTTGAAATTTTTTTCAAAATTTTTGAAATTTTTTTTCAAAATTTTTGAAATTTTTTTTCAAAATTTTTGAAATTTTTTTTTCAAAATTTTTTGAAATTTTTTTTTCAAAATTTTTGAAATTTTTTTTCAAAATTTTTGAAATTTTTTTTCAAAATTTTTTGAAATTTTTTTCAAAATTTTTGAAATTTTTTTTCAAAATTTTTGAAATTTTTTTTCAAAATTTTTGAAATTTTTTTTCAAAATTTTTGAAATTTTTTTTCAAAATTTTTGAAATTTTTTTTTCAAAATTTTTGAAATTTTTTTATTCAAAATTTTTGAAATTTTTTTTCAAAATTTTTGAAATTTTTTTCAAAATTTTTGAAATTTTTTTTCAAAATTTTTGAAATTTTTTTCAAAATTTTTGAAATTTTTTTTTCAAAATTTTTGAAATTTTTTTTTCAAAATTTTTTGAAATTTTTTTTCAAAATTTTTGAAATTTTTTTTTCAAAATTTTTGAAATTTTTTTTCAAAATTTTTTGAAATTTTTTTTCAAAATTTTTGAAATTTTTTTTCAAAATTTTTGAAATTTTTTTTCAAAATTTTTGAAATTTTTTTTCAAAATTTTTGAAATTTTTTTTCAAAATTTTTTGAAATTTTTTTTCAAAATTTTTGAAATTTTTTTTCAAAATTTTTGAAATTTTTTTTCAAAATTTTTGAAATTTTTTTTCAAAATTTTTTTGAAATTTTTTTCAAAATTTTTGAAATTTTTTTTTCAAAATTTTTGAAATTTTTTTTCAAAATTTTTGAAATTTTTTTTTCAAAATTTTTTGAAATTTTTTTCAAAATTTTTTGAAATTTTTTTCAAAATTTTTGAAATTTTTTTTCAAAATTTTTGAAATTTTTTTCAAAATTTTTGAAATTTTTTTTCAAAATTTTTGAAATTTTTTTTCAAAATTTTTTGAAATTTTTTGAAATTTTTTTTTTCAAAATTTTTGAAATTTTTTTCAAAATTTTTGAAATTTTTTTTCAAAATTTTTGAAATTTTTTATTTCAAAATTTTTGAAATTTTTTTTCAAAATTTTTGAAATTTTTTTTTCAAAATTTTTTGAAATTTTTTTTCAAAATTTTTGAATTTTTTTTCAAAATTTTTGAAATTTTTTTTCAAAATTTTTTGAAATTTTTTTTCAAAATTTTTTGAAATTTTTTTTCAAAATTTTTTGAAATTTTTTTTCAAAATTTTTGAAATTTTTTTTCAAAATTTTTGAAATTTTTTTTCAAAATTTTTGAAATTTTTTTTCAAAATTTTTGAAATTTTTTTCAAAATTTTTGAAATTTTTTTTCAAAATTTTTTGAAATTTTTTTTCAAAATTTTTTGAAATTTTTTTTTCAAAATTTTTGAAATTTTTTTTCAAAATTTTTGAAATTTTTTTTCAAAATTTTTTGAAATTTTTTTTTCAAAATTTTTGAAATTTTTTTTCAAAATTTTTGAAATTTTTTTTCAAAATTTTTGAAATTTTTTTTCAAAATTTTTGAAATTTTTTTCAAAATTTTTGAAATTTTTTTCAAAATTTTTGAAATTTTTTTTCAAAATTTTTTGAAATTTTTTTTTCAAAATTTTTGAAATTTTTTTCAAAATTTTTTGAAATTTTTTTTTCAAAATTTTTGAAATTTTTTTTCAAAATTTTTGAAATTTTTTTTCAAAATTTTTGAAATTTTTTTTCAAAATTTTTTGAAATTTTTTTTCAAAATTTTTTGAAATTTTTTTTCAAAATTTTTGAAATTTTTTTTCAAAATTTTTGAAATTTTTTTTTCAAAATTTTTGAAATTTTTTTCAAAATTTTTGAAATTTTTTTTCAAAATTTTTTGAAATTTTTTTTCAAAATTTTTGAAATTTTTTTTCAAAATTTTTGAAATTTTTTTTCAAAATTTTTGAAATTTTTTTCAAAATTTTTTGAAATTTTTTTTCAAAATTTTTTGAAATTTTTTTTCAAAATTTTTGAAATTTTTTTCAAAATTTTTGAAATTTTTTTTCAAAATTTTTGAAATTTTTTTCAAAATTTTTGAAATTTTTTTCAAAATTTTTTGAAATTTTTTTTTCAAAATTTTTGAAATTTTTTTCAAAATTTTTGAAATTTTTTTTCAAAATTTTTGAAATTTTTTTCAAAATTTTTGAAATTTTTTTTCAAAATTTTTGAAATTTTTTTCAAAATTTTTGAAATTTTTTTTCAAAATTTTTGAAATTTTTTTTCAAAATTTTTGAAATTTTTTTTCAAAATTTTTGAAATTTTTTTTCAAAATTTTTGAAATTTTTTTCAAAATTTTTGAAATTTTTTTTTCAAAATTTTTGAAATTTTTTTTCAAAATTTTTGAAATTTTTTTTTCAAAATTTTTGAAATTTTTTTTTCAAAATTTTTGAAATTTTTTTTCAAAATTTTTGAAATTTTTTTTCAAAATTTTTGAAATTTTTTTCAAAATTTTTTGAAAATTTTTTTTCAAAATTTTTGAAATTTTTTTTCAAAATTTTTGAAATTTTTTTTCAAAATTTTTTGAAATTTTTTTTCAAAATTTTTGAAAATTTTTTTCAAATTTTTTGAAATTTTTTTTTTCAAATTTTTTGAATTTTTTTCAAAATTTTTGAAATAAATTTTTTCAAAATTTTTGAATTTTTTTTCAAAATTTTTTGAAATTTTTTTGAAATTTTTTTCAAAATTTTTTGAAATTTTTTTCAAAATTTTTGAAATTTTTTCAAATTTTTTGAAATTTTTTTGAAATTTTTTTTCAAAATAATTTTTCAAAATTTTTGAAATTTTTTTTTCAAAATTTTTTTAAAATTTTTGAAATTTTTTTTCAAAATTTTTGAAATTTTTTCAAAATTTTTGAAATTTTTTTTCAAAATTTTTGAAATTTTTTTTCAAAATTTTGAAATTTTTTTCAAAATTTTGAAATTTTTTTCAAAATTTTTTTCAAAATTTTTTTTTCAAAATTTTTGAAATTTTTTTTCAAAATTTTTGAAATTTTTTTCAAAATTTTTTGAAATTTTTTTCAAAATTTTTGAAATTTTTTTCAAAATTTTTGAAATTTTTTTCAAAATTTTTGAAATTTTTTTCAAAATTTTTGAAATTTTTTTCAAAATTTTTGAAATTTTTTTTAAAATTTTTGAAATTTTTTTAAAATTTTTTTCAAAAAATTTTTTGAAATTTTTTCAAAATTTTTAAAATTTTTTGAAATTTTTTTTTTTTGAAATTTTTTTTCAAAATTTTTTTGAATTTTTTTTTTTGAAAATTTTTTTTCAAATTTTTTTTCAAAATTTTTGAAATTTTTTTTCAAAATTTTTGAAATTTTTTTCAAAATTTTTGAAATTTTTTTTCAAAATTTTTGAAATTTTTTTTCAAAATTTTTGAAATAATTTTTTTCAAAATTTTTCAAATTTTTTTTTCAAAATTTTTGAAATTTTTTTCAAAATTTTTGAAATTTTTTTTTAAAATTTTTGAAATTTTTTTCAAAATTTTTGAAATTTTTTTCAAAATTTTTGAAATTTTTTTCAAAATTTTTGAAATTTTTTTTCAAAATTTTTGAAATTTTTTTCAAAATTTTTGAAATTTTTTTTCAAAATTTTGAAATTTTTTCAAAATTTTTGAAATTTTTTTCAAAATTTTGAAATTTTTTTTCAAAATTTTTGAAATTTTTTTCAAAATTTTTGAAATTTTTTTTTGAAATTTTTTCAAAATTTTTGAAATTTTTTTCAAATTTTTTGAAATTTTTTTTCAAAATTTTTGAATTTTTTTTTTAAATAATTTTGAAATTTTTTTTCAAAATTTTTTGAAATTTTTTTCAAAAATTTTGAAATTTTTTTCAAAATTTTTGAAATTTTTTATTTTGAAATTTTTCAAAATTTTTTTTTTTTTTTTTAACAAAATTTTTAATTTTTTTTACAAAATTTTTGAAATTTTTTTTTCAAAATTTTTGAAATTTTTTCAAAATTTTTTGAAATTTTTTTGAAAATTTTTTTTTTTCAAAATTTTTAAATATTTTTTCAAATTTTTTGAAATTTTTTTTCAAAATTTTTGAAATTTTTTTCAAAATTTTTGAAATTTTTTTTCAAAATTTTTTGAAATTTTTTCAAAATTTTGAAATTTTTTTAAAAATTTTTAATTTTTTTGAAATTTTTCGAATTTTTTTCAAAATTTTTGAAAAAAATTTTTGAAATTTTTTTCAAAATTTTTGAAATTTTTTTTCAAAATTTTTGAAATTTTTTTCAAAAATTTTTTGAAATTTTTTTTCAAAATTTTTGAAATTTTTTTCAAAATTTTTGAAATTTTTTTTTCAAAATTTTTGAAATTTTTTTTCAAAATTTTTTGAAATTTTTTTTCAAAATTTTTGAAATTTTTTTTCAAAATTTTTGAAATTTTTTTTCAAAATTTTTTGAAATTTTTTTTCAAAATTTTTGAAATTTTTTTCAAAATTTTTGAAATTTTTTTCAAAATTTTTTGAAAATTTTTTTTTCAAAATTTTTGAAATTTTTTTTCAAAATTTTTTGAAAT
The DNA here is from genome assembly GCA_018901885.1 of Zaprionus kolodkinae. NCBI lineage: Eukaryota > Metazoa > Arthropoda > Insecta > Diptera > Drosophilidae > Zaprionus > Zaprionus kolodkinae. Next base: position 3,552 of record JAEIFM010000289.1, on the reverse strand, counting down.
TTTTTTTCAAAATTTTTTGAAATTTTTTTTCAAAATTTTTGAAATTTTTTTTCAAAATTTTTGAAATTTTTTTTCAAAATTTTTGAAATTTTTTTTCAAAATTTTTGAAATTTTTTTTCAAAATTTTTGAAATTTTTTTTTCAAAATTTTTGAAATTTTTTTTCAAAATTTTTGAAATTTTTTTTCAAAATTTTTGAAATTTTTTTTCAAAATTTTTGAAATTTTTTTTCAAAATTTTTGAAATTTTTTTCAAAATTTTTGAAATTTTTTTTCAAAATTTTTGAAATTTTTTTCAAAATTTTTGAAATTTTAAATTTATTTTTCAAAATTTTGGAAATTTTTTTTTCAAATTTTTTTGAATTTATTTTTCAAAATTTTTGAAATTTTTTTCAAAATTTGAAATTTTTTTCAAAATTTTTGAAATTTTTTTTCAAAATTTTTTTTTTTTTTCAAATTTTTTTGAAATTTTTTTTCAAAATTTTTGAAATTTTTTTCAAAATTTTTGAAATTTTTTTCAAAATTTTTGAAATTTTTTCAAATTTTTTTTTGAAAATTTTTCAAATTTTTTTCAAAATTTTTGAAATTTTTTTTTCAAAATTTTTAAAATTTTTTTGAAATTTTTGAATTTTTTCAATTTTGAAATTTTTTTCCAAAATTTTTGAAAATTTTTGAAATTTTTTTCAAAATTTTTTGAAATTTTTTTTCAAAATTTTTGAAATTTTTTTCAAAATTTTTGAAATTTTTTCAAAAATTTTTTGAAATCAAATTTTTTGAAATTTTTTTCAAATTTTTTTGAAATTTTTCAAAATTTTTGAAATTTTTAATTTATGAATTTTTTCAAAATTTTGAAATTTTTTTTTTCAAAATTTTTGAATTTTTTTTTTCAAAATTTTTGAAATTTTTTCAATTTTTTTGAAAATTTTTTCAAATTTTTTGAAACTTTTCCAAATTAATTTTATTTTTTCAAATTAATTTTTTTTTCAAAATTTTTGAAATTTTTTTCAAAATTCTTGAAATTTTTTTCAAAATTTTTGAAATTTTTTTTCAAAATTTTTTGAAATTTTTTTTCAAAATTTTTTGAAATTTTTTTTCAAAATTTTTGAAATTTTTTTTCAAAATTTTTGAAATTTTTTTTCAAATTTTTTGAAATTTTTTTCAAAATTTTTGAAATTTTTTTTCAAAATTTTTGAAATTTTTTTTTCAAAATTTTTGAAATTTTTTTTCAAAATTTTTGAAATTTTTTTTCAAAATTTTTTGAAATTTTTTTTCAAAATTTTTGAAATTTTTTTTTCAAAATTTTTGAAATTTTTTTTTCAAAATTTTTGAAATTTTTTTTCAAAATTTTTGAAATTTTTTTTCAAAATTTTTGAAATTTTTTTTTCAAAATTTTTTGAAATTTTTTTTCAAAATTTTTGAAATTTTTTTTCAAAATTTTTTGAAATTTTTTTTCAAAATTTTTGAAATTTTTTTTCAAAATTTTTGAAATTTTTTTTCAAAATTTTTGAAATTTTTTTTCAAAATTTTTGAAATTTTTTTTTCAAAATTTTTGAAATTTTTTTTCAAAATTTTTGAAATTTTTTTTTCAAAATTTTTGAAATTTTTTTTCAAAATTTTTTGAAATTTTTTTTCAAAATTTTTGAAATTTTTTTCAAAATTTTTTGAAATTTTTTTTCAAAATTTTTTGAAATTTTTTTTCAAAATTTTTGAAATTTTTTTCAAAATTTTTGAATTTTTTTTTCAAAATTTTTGAAATTTTTTTTTCAAAATTTTTTGAAATTTTATTTTTCAAAATTTTTGAAATTTTTTTTCAAAATTTTTGAAATTTTTTTTCAAAAATTTTTGAAATTTTTTTTTCAAAATTTTTTGAAATTTTTTTTCAAAATTTTTGAAATTTTTTTTCAAAATTTTTGAAATTTTTTTTTCAAAATTTTTTGAAATTTTTTTTCAAAATTTTTTGAAATTTTTTTCAAAATTTTTGAAATTTTTTTTCAAAATTTTTGAAATTTTTTTTTGAAAATTTTTTTTCAAAATTTTTAAAATTTTTTTCAAAAATTTTTTGAAATTTTTTAAAATTTTGAAATTTTTTTCAAAATTTTTGAAATTTTTTTCAAATTTTTGAAATTTTTTTGAAATTTTTTTCAAAATTTTTTGAAAATTTTTTTTCAAAATTTTTGAATTTTTTTCAAAATTTTGAAATTTTTTTCAAAATTTTTGAAATTTTTTTTCAAAATTTTTGAAATTTTTTTCAAAATTTTTGAATTTTTTTCAAAATTTTAGAAATTTTTTTTTTTTCAAAATTTTTGAAATTTTTTTCAAAATTTTTGAAATTTTTTTTCAAAATTTTGAAATTTTTTCAAAATTTTTGAAATTTTTCTCAAAATTTTGAAATTTTTTTTTCAAAATTTTTGAAATTTTTTTCAAAATTTTTGAAATTTTTTTTTTTAAATTTTTGAAATTTTTTTTTTAATTTTTCAAAATTTTTATATTTTGAAATTTTTTTTCAAAATTTTTGAATTTTTATACCCTTGCAGAGGGTATATTAATTTTAGCCAGAAGTTTGCAACGCACCTTAGGAGACATCTCCGACCCTATATAGTATATATATTCTGAATCAGCATCACCAGAGGAGTCGAAAAATGGATGTCCGTCTGTCCGTCCGTCCGTCCGTCCGTCCGTCCGTCCGTCCGTCCGTCTGTTGCAACGCAAACTAGTCTCTCAGCTTTTGAGCTATCTTCATGAAACTTGGCACACAAGCTTCTTATTGCTGTAGGCTGTAAATAAGTCGGAACGAGCCAGATCGGACCGATATATCGTATAGCTGTCCTAGAAGCTATCGGCCGATTTTGTTGTTTTTCAAGATATTGCAACAAGATTTGGCAAATCTTATTCTTATTACGTTCTTGTCAAAATTGCTAAAAATAAAATGTATCAAAATCGGACCACACTATAACATATAGCTGCCATTGGAACAATCGGCTGAAATCAGGGGTTTTTGTATGCAAACCTGTTTTGTTTTTTGGAAATACCGCACATTATCAATACTTTTTAATGTTATACAGTAGCCCGCCCTTAGTTTTTCCATTTAAATATCTCAGACGTTTATATTCTATAGCTGTTATAGGAACAATCAGTCAGTCCGTCTGTCTGTTGCAACGCAAATTAGTCCCCCAGTTATTGAGCTATCTTCATGAAACTTTGCTCACAAGATTCTTATTTCCTTTTTTATAATAAGTCGGAACAGGCCAGATCGGACCGATATATCGTATAGCTGTCATGGAGCCAATCGGCCGATTTTCGTTATATTTCAAGATATAGCTATCAGGCTTACCACATCCAAATCTAAGTGTGTCCTTAATAATAAAGTTTCATCAAAATCGAACTAACGATCAACGATCGGCCCTAATGAAGGCTGAGTATGTGAAATTATAAGAGGATGATATAATCGATGTACTGTTATAATTGTTCAATAAATGCCATGTTTGTATAACTGCAAGGGGTATGAAACCTTCGGCAAACCGAAGGTAGCCTTGCTTTCTTGTTTTTCAAAATTTT
>JAEIFM010000029.1:0-21915 GCA_018901885.1 Zaprionus kolodkinae | reverse complement strand
CATATGCAGATCAAGTTTATGTCAAATGTTTGATGCCTGTACACCCACCGCCCCCGCAAATCGGTTATTTGCGATTATTAAGCAAAGTATTAAACCCATAACTTTCTGCTTTGGTATGTACAAAGCTAAATGCAATATGAACATATTCTCCAAATTACAATCCGATCGGACCAATAACACAGAAGTTATTCAAGTCAACGTTTTCAGTACAAATGTTCGGTACGGGCAGCAGCTTGCGCGCTGCTTTGAGCAGTCGACGCCGACGTCGACGTTGCGTCGTGTCGCTTTACTCTTTACACGCGTCGCTGTATGAGTGCGAGCGAGTATGCTATATGTACTAAAAGTATTTGTGCAGAATTCTCTGTTTGAAATTATAAGTGTGGTTACACGCTTGTAACGGATTTTAAAAATTGGGAGAAGGGTATCTTACTGTCGGGCGCCCGACTGTAGCCTTACCCACTTGTTTTTATACCCTTCGACCATTGAAAATGGTCAAAAAGGGTATACTAACTTTGTGCAAAATGTATGTAACAGGCATAAGGAGGCGTGGCAGACCCCATAAAGTATATATATTCTTGCTCAGGATCACTAGCCGAGTCGATTGAGACATGTCCGTCTGTCTGTCCGTCTGTCCGTCTGTATGAGACAACAGATCTCAGCTATTAAAAAAGCTAGAGATACCAAATTTGGCATGAAGGTTCCTATAAGTCATATGCAGATCAAGTTTATGTCAAATGTTTGATGCCACACCCACCGCCCCCGCAAATCGGTTATTTGCGATTATTAAGCAAAGTATTAAACCCATAACTTTCTGCTTTGGTATGTACAAAGCTAAATGCAATATGAACATATTCTCCAAATTACAATCCGATCGGACCAATAACACAGAAGTTATTCAAGTCAACGTTTTCAGTACAAATGTTCGGTACGGGCAGCAGCTTGCGCGCTGCTTTGAGCAGTCGACGCCGACGTCGACGTTGCGTCGTGTCGCTTTACTCTTTACACGCGTCGCTGTATGAGTGCGAGCGAGTATGCTATATGTACTAAAAGTATTTGTGCAGAATTCTCTGTTTGAAATTATAAGTGTGGTTACACGCTTGTAACGGATTTTAAAAATTGGGAGAAGGGTATCTTACTGTCGGGCGCCCGACTGTAGCCTTACCCACTTGTTTTTATACCCTTCGACCATTGAAAATGGTCAAAAAAGGGTATACTAACTTTGTGCAAAATGTATGTAACAGGCATAAGGAGGCGTGGCAGACCCCATAAAGTATATATATTCTTGCTCAGGATCACTAGCCGAGTCGATTGAGACATGTCCGTCTGTCTGTCCGTCTGTCCGTCTGTATGAGACAACAGATCTCAGCTATTAAAAAAGCTAGAGATACCAAATTTGGCATGAAGGTTCCTATAAGTCATAGGCAGATCAAGTTTATGTCAAATGTTTGATGCCACACCCACCGCCCCCGCAAATCGGTTATTTGCGATTATTAAGCAAAGTATTAAACCCATAACTTTCTGCTTTGGTATGTACAAAGCTAAATGCAATATGAACATATTCTCCAAATTACAATCCGATCGGACCAATAACACAGAAGTTATTCAAGTCAACGTTTTCAGTACAAATGTTCGGTACGGGCAGCAGCTTGCGCGCTGCTTTGAGCAGTCGACGCCGACGTCGACGTTGCGTCGTGTCGCTTTACTCTTTACACGCGTCGCTGTATGAGTGCGAGCGAGTATGCTATATGTACTAAAAGTATTTGTGCAGAATTCTCTGTTTGAAATTATAAGTGTGGTTACACGCTTGTAACGGATTTTAAAAATTGGGAGAAGGGTATCTTACTGTCGGGCGCCCGACTGTAACCTTACCCACTTGTTTTTATACCCTTCGACCATTGAAAATGGTCAAAAAAGGGTATACTAACTTTGTGCAAAATGTATGTAACAGGCATAAGGAGGCGTGGCAGACCCCATAAAGTATATATATTCTTGCTCAGGATCACTAGCCGAGTCGATTGAGACATGTCCGTCTGTCTGTCCGTCTGTCCGTCTGTATGAGACAACAGATCTCAGCTATTAAAAAAGCTAGAGATACCAAATTTGGCATGAAGATTCCTATAAGTCATATGCAGATCAAGTTTATGTCAAATGTTTGATGCCACACCCACCGCCCCCGCAAATTGGTTATTTGCGATTATTAAGCAAAGTATTAAACCCATAACTTTCTGCTTTGGTATGTACAAAGCTAAATGCAATATGAACATATTCTTCAAATTACAATCCGATCGGACCAATAACACAGAAGTTATTCAAGTCAACGTTTTCAGTACAAATGTTCGGTACGGGCAGCAGCTTGCGCGCTGCTTTGAGCAGTCGACGCCGACGTCGACGTTGCGTCGTGTCGCTCTACTCTTTACACGCGTCGCTATGAGTATGAGTGCGAGCGAGTATGCTATATGCACTAAAAGTATTTGTGCAGAATTCTCTGTTTGAAATTATAAGTGTGGTTATACGCTTGTAACGGATTTTAAAAATTGGGAGAAGGGTATCTTACTGTCGGGCGCCCGACTGTAACCTTACCCACTTGTTTTTATACCCTTCGACCATTGAAAATGGTCAAAAAAGGGTATACTAACTTTGTGCAAAATGTATGTAACAGGCATAAGGAGGCGTGGCAGACCCCATAAAGTATATATATTCTTGCTCAGGATCACTAGCCGAGTCGATTGAGACATGTCCGTCTGTCTGTCCGTCTGTCCGTCTGTATGAGACAACAGATCTCAGCTATTAAAAAAGCTAGAGATACCAAATTTGGCATGAAGGTTCCTATAAGTCATAGGCAGATCAAGTTTATGTCAAATGTTTGATGCCACACCCACCGCCCCCGCAAATCGGTTATTTGCGATTATTAAGCAAAGTATTAAACCCATAACTTTCTGCTTTGGTATGTACAAAGCTAAATGCAATATGAACATATTCTTCAAATTACAATCCGATCGGACCAATAACACAGAAGTTATTCAAGTCAACGTTTTCAGTACAAATGTTCGGTACGGGCAGCAGCTTGCGCGCTGCTTTGAGCAGTCGACGCCGACGTCGACGTTGCGTCGTGTCGCTCTACTCTTTACACGCGTCGCTATGAGTATGAGTGCGAGCGAGTATGCTATATGCACTAAAAGTATTTGTGCAGAATTCTCTGTTTGAAATTATAAGTGTGGTTACACGCTTGTAACGGATTTTAAAAATTGGGAGAAGGGTATCTTACTGTCGGGCGCCCGACTGTAGCCTTACCCACTTGTTTTTATACCCTTCGACCATTGAAAATGGTCAAAAAAGGGTATACTAACTTTGTGCAAAATGTATGTAACAGGCATAAGGAGGCGTGGCAGACCCCATAAAGTATATATATTCTTGCTCAGGATCACTAGCCGAGTCGATTGAGACATGTCCGTCTGTCTGTCCGTCTGTCCGTCTGTATGAGACAACAGATCTCAGCTATTAAAAAAGCTAGAGATACCAAATTTGGCATGAAGGTTCCTATAAGTCATAGGCGGATCAAGTTTATGTCAAATCTTTGATGCCACGCCCACCGCCCCCGCAAATTGGTTATTTGCGATTATTAAGCAAAGTATTAAACCCATAACTTTCTGCTTTGGTATGTACAAAGTCAACGATTTCAGTACAAATGTTCGGTACGGGCAGCAGCTTGCGCGCTGCTTTGAGCAGTCGACGCCGACGTCGACGTTGCGTCGTGTCGCTTTACTCTTTACTCGCATCGCTGTATGAGTGCGAGCGAGTATGCTATGTAACGGATTTTAAAAATTGGGAGAAGGGTATCTTACTGTCGGGCGCCCGACTGTAACCTTACCCACTTGTTTTTATACCCTTCGACCATTGAAAATGGTCAAAAAAGGGTATACTAACTTTGTGCAAAATGTATGTAACAGGCATAAGGACGTCGCCGACGTCGACGTTGCGTCGTGTCGCTTTACTCTTTACACGCGTCGCTGTATGAGTGCGAGCGAGTATGCTATATGTACTAAAAGTATTTGTGCAGAATTCCCTGTTTGAAATTTAAAGTGTGGTTTCACGCTTGTAACGGATTTTAAAAATTGTGAGTAGGGTATCTTACTGTCGGGCGCCCGACTGTAACCTTACCCACTTGTTTTTATACCCTTCGACCATTGAAAATGGTCAAAAAAGGGTATACTAACTTTGTGCAAAATGTATGTAACAGGCATAAGGAGGCGTGGCAGACCCCATAAAGTATATATATTCTTGCTCAGGATCACTAGCCGAGTCGATTGAGACATGTCCGTCTGTCTGATCGTCTGTCCGTCTGTATGAGACAACAGATCTCAGCTATTAAAAAAGCTAGAGATACCAAATTTGGCATGAAGGTTCCTATAAGTCATATGCAGATCAAGTTTATGTCAAATGTTTGATGCCACACCCACCGCCCCCGCAAATCGGTTATTTGCGATTATTAAGCAAAGTATTAAACCCATAACTTTCTGCTTTGGTATGTACAAAGCTAAATGCAATATGAACATATTCTCCAAATTACAATCCGATCGGACCAATAACACAGCAGTTATTCAAGTCAACGTTTTCAGTACAAATGTTCGGTACGGGCAGCAGCTTGCGCGCTGCTTTGAGCAGTCGACGCCGACGTCGACGTTGCGTCGTGTCGCTTTACTCTTTACACGCGTCGCTGTATGAGTGCGAGCGAGTATGCTATATGTACTAAAAGTATTTGTGCAGAATTCTCTGTTTGAAATTATAAGTGTGGTTACACGCTTGTAACGGATTTTAAAAATTGGGAGAAGGGTATCTTACTGTCGGGCGCCCGACTGTAGCCTTACCCACTTGTTTTTATACCCTTCGACCATTGAAAATGGTCAAAAAAGGGTATACTAACTTTGTGCAAAATGTATGTAACAGGCATAAGGAGGCGTGGCAGACCCCATAAAGTATATATATTCTTGCTCAGGATCACTAGCCGAGTCGATTGAGACATGTCCGTCTGTCTGTCCGTCTGTCCGTCTGTATGAGACAACAGATCTCAGCTATTAAAAAAGCTAGAGATACCAAATTTGGCATGAAGGTTCCTATAAGTCATAGGCAGATCAAGTTTATGTCAAATGTTTGATGCCACACCCACCGCCCCCCGCAAATCGGTTATTTGCGATTATTAAGCAAAGTATTAAACCCATAACTTTCTGCTTTGGTATGTACAAAGCTAAATGCAATATGAACATATTCTTCAAATTACAATCCGATCGGACCAATAACACAGAAGTTATTCAAGTCAACGTTTTCAGTACAAATGTTCGGTACGGGCAGCAGCTTGCGCGCTGCTTTGAGCAGTCGACGCCGACGTCGACGTTGCGTCGTGTCGCTTTACTCTTTACACGCGTCGCTATGAGTATGAGTGCGAGCGAGTATGCTATATGCACTAAAAGTATTTGTGCAGAATTCTCTGTTTGAAATTATAAGTGTGGTTACACGCTTGTAACGGATTTTAAAAATTGGGAGAAGGGTATCTTACTGTCGGGCGCCCGACTGTAGCCTTACCCACTTGTTTTTATACCCTTCGACCATTGAAAATGGTCAAAAAAGGGTATACTAACTTTGTGCAAAATGTATGTAACAGGCATAAGGAGGCGTGGCAGACCCCATAAAGTATATATATTCTTGCTCAGGATCACTAGCCGAGTCGATTGAGACATGTCCGTCTGTCTGTCCGTCTGTCCGTCTGTATGAGACAACAGATCTCAGCTATTAAAAAAGCTAGAGATACCAAATTTGGCATGAAGGTTCCTATAAGTCATAGGCGGATCAAGTTTATGTCAAATCTTTGATGCCACGCCCACCGCCCCCGCAAATTGGTTATTTGCGATTATTAAGCAAAGTATTAAACCCATAACTTTCTGCTTTGGTATGTACAAAGTCAACGATTTCAGTACAAATGTTCGGTACGGGCAGCAGCTTGCGCGCTGCTTTGAGCAGTCGACGCCGACGTCGACGTTGCGTCGTGTCGCTTTACTCTTTACTCGCATCGCTGTATGAGTGCGAGCGAGTATGCTATGTAACGGATTTTAAAAATTGGGAGAAGGGTATCTTACTGTCGGGCGCCCGACTGTAACCTTACCCACTTGTTTTTATACCCTTCGACCATTGAAAATGGTCAAAAAAGGGTATACTAACTTTGTGCAAAATGTATGTAACAGGCATAAGGACGTCGCCGACGTCGACGTTGCGTCGTGTCGCTTTACTCTTTACACGCGTCGCTGTATGAGTGCGAGCGAGTATGCTATATGTACTAAAAGTATTTGTGCAGAATTCCCTGTTTGAAATTTAAAGTGTGGTTTCACGCTTGTAACGGATTTTAAAAATTGGGAGTAGGGTATCTTACTGTCGGGCGCCCGACTGTAACCTTACCCACTTGTTTTTATACCCTTCGACCATTGAAAATGGTCAAAAAAGGGTATACTAACTTTGTGCAAAATGTATGTAACAGGCATAAGGAGGCGTGGCAGACCCCATAAAGTATATATATTCTTGCTCAGGATCACTAGCCGAGTCGATTGAGACATGTCCGTCTGTCTGATCGTCTGTCCGTCTGTATGAGACAACAGATCTCAGCTATTAAAAAAGCTAGAGATACCAAATTTGGCATGAAGGTTCCTATAAGTCATAGGCAGATCAAGTTTATGTCAAATGTTTGATGCCACACCCACCGCCCCCGCAAATCGGTTATTTGCGATTATTAAGCAAAGTATTAAACCCATAACTTTCTGCTTTGGTATGTACAAAGCTAAATGCAATATGAACATATTCTCCAAATTACAATCCGATCGGACCAATAACACAGAAGTTATTCAAGTCAACGTTTTCAGTACAAATGTTCGGTACGGGCAGCAGCTTGCGCGCTGCTTTGAGCAGTCGACGCCGACGTCGACGTTGCGTCGTGTCGCTTTACTTTTTACACGCGTCGCTGTATGAGTGCGAGCGAGTATGCTATATGTACTAAAAGTATTTGTGCAGAATTCTCTGTTTGAAATTATAAGTGTGGTTACACGCTTGTAACGGATTTTAAAAATTGGGAGAAGGGTATCTTACTGTCGGGCGCCCGACTGTAGCCTTACCCACTTGTTTTTATACCCTTCGACCATTGAAAATGGTCAAAAAAGGGTATACTAACTTTGTGCAAAATGTATGTAACAGGCATAAGGAGGCGTGGCAGACCCCATAAAGTATATATATTCTTGCTCAGGATCACTAGCCGAGTCGATTGAGACATGTCCGTCTGTCTGATCGTCTGTCCGTCTGTATGAGACAACAGATCTCAGCTATTAAAAAAGCTAGAGATACCAAATTTGGCATGAAGGTTCCTATAAGTCATAGGCAGATCAAGTTTATGTCAAATGTTTGATGCCACACCCACCGCCCCCGCAAATCGGTTATTTGCGATTATTAAGCAAAGTATTAAACCCATAACTTTCTGCTTTGGTATGTACAAAGCTAAATGCAATATGAACATATTCTCCAAATTACAATCCGATCGGACCAATAACACAGCAGTTATTCAAGTCAACGTTTTCAGTACAAATGTTCGGTACGGGCAGCAGCTTGCGCGCTGCTTTGAGCAGTCGACGCCGACGTCGACGTTGCGTCGTGTCGCTTTACTCTTTACACGCGTCGCTGTATGAGTGCGAGCGAGTATGCTATATGTACTAAAAGTATTTGTGCAGAATTCTCTGTTTGAAATTATAAGTGTGGTTACACGCTTGTAACGGATTTTAAAAATTGGGAGAAGGGTATCTTACTGTCGGGCGCCCGACTGTAGCCTTACCCACTTGTTTTTATACCCTTCGACCATTGAAAATGGTCAAAAAAGGGTATACTAACTTTGTGCAAAATGTATGTAACAGGCATAAGGAGGCGTGGCAGACCCCATAAAGTATATATATTCTTGCTCAGGATCACTAGCCGAGTCGATTGAGACATGTCCGTCTGTCTGTCGTCTGTCCGTCTGTATGAGACAACAGATCTCAGCTATTAAAAAAGCTAGAGATACCAAATTTGGCATGAAGGTTCCTATAAGTCATAGGCAGATCAAGTTTATGTCAAATGTTTGATGCCACACCCACCGCCCCCGCAAATCGGTTATTTGCGATTATTAAGCAAAGTATTAAACCCATAACTTTCTGCTTTGGTATGTACAAAGCTAAATGCAATATGAACATATTCTCCAAATTACAATCCGATCGGACCAATAACACAGAAGTTATTCAAGTCAACGTTTTCAGTACAAATGTTCGGTACGGGCAGCAGCTTGCGCGCTGCTTTGAGCAGTCGACGCCGACGTCGACGTTGCGTCGTGTCGCTTTACTCTTTACACGCGTCGCTGTATGAGTGCGAGCGAGTATGCTATATGTACTAAAAGTATTTGTGCAGAATTCTCTGTTTGAAATTATAAGTGTGGTTACACGCTTGTAACGGATTTTAAAAATTGGGAGAAGGGTATCTTACTGTCGGGCGCCCGACTGTAGCCTTACCCACTTGTTTTTATACCCTTCGACCATTGAAAATGGTCAAAAAAGGGTATACTAACTTTGTGCAAAATGTATGTAACAGGCATAAGGAGGCGTGGCAGACCCCATAAAGTATATATATTCTTGCTCAGGATCACTAGCCGAGTCGATTGAGACATGTCCGTCTGTCTGATCGTCTGTCCGTCTGTATGAGACAACAGATCTCAGCTATTAAAAAAGCTAGAGATACCAAATTTGGCATGTAGGTTCCTATAAGTCATAGGCGGATCAAGTTTATGTCAAATCTTTGATGCCACGCCCACCGCCCCCGCAAATTGGTTATTTGCGATTATTAAGCAAAGTATTAAACCCATAACTTTCTGCTTTGGTATGTACAAAGAAAAAAATAAAATTATTCAAGTCAACGTTTTCAGTACAAATGTTCGGTACGGGCAGCAGCTTGCGCGCTGCTTTGAGCAGTCGACGCCGACGTCGACGTTGCGTCGTGTCGCTTTACTCTTTACTCGCATCGCTGTATGAGTGCGAGCGAGTATGCTATAAAATTTTAATTCTTTTTTTAAATTTATTGGTTACACGCTTGTAACGGATTTTAAAAATTGGGAGAAGGGTATCTTACTGTCGGGCGCCCGACTGTAACCTTACCCACTTGTTTTTATACCCTTCGACCATTGAAAATGGTCAAAAAAGGGTATACTAACTTTGTGCAAAATGTATGTAACAGGCATAAGGACGTCGCCGACGTCGACGTTGCGTCGTGTCGCTTTACTCTTTACACGCGTCGCTGTATGAGTGCGAGCGAGTATGCTATATGTACTAAAAGTATTTGTGCAGAATTCCCTGTTTGAAATTATAAGTGTGGTTTCACGCTTGTAACGGATTTTAAAAATTGGGAGAAGGGTATCTTACTGTCGGGCGCCCGACTGTAACCTTACCCACTTGTTTTTATACCCTTCGACCATTGAAAATGGTCAAAAAAGGGTATACTAACTTTGTGCAAAATGTATGTAACAGGCATAAGGAGGCGTGGCAGACCCCATAAAGTATATATATTCTTGCTCAGGATCACTAGCCGAGTCGATTGAGACATGTCCGTCTGTCTGATCGCTGTCCGTCTGTATGAGACAACAGATCTCAGCTATTAAAAAAGCTAGAGATACCAAATTTGGCATGAAGGTTCCTATAAGTCATATGCAGATCAAGTTTATGTCAAATGTTTGATGCCACACCCACCGCCCCCGCAAATCGGTTATTTGCGATTATTAAGCAAAGTATTAAACCCATAACTTTCTGCTTTGGTATGTACAAAGCTAAATGCAATATGAACATATTCTCCAAATTACAATCCGATCGGACCAATAACACAGCAGTTATTCAAGTCAACGTTTTCAGTACAAATGTTCGGTACGGGCAGCAGCTTGCGCGCTGCTTTGAGCAGTCGACGCCGACGTCGACGTTGCGTCGTGTCGCTTTACTCTTTACACGCGTCGCTGTATGAGTGCGAGCGAGTATGCTATATGTACTAAAAGTATTTGTGCAGAATTCTCTGTTTGAAATTATAAGTGTGGTTACACGCTTGTAACGGATTTTAAAAATTGGGAGAAGGGTATCTTACTGTCGGGCGCCCGACTGTAGCCTTACCCACTTGTTTTTATACCCTTCGACCATTGAAAATGGTCAAAAAAGGGTATACTAACTTTGTGCAAAATGTATGTAACAGGCATAAGGAGGCGTGGCAGACCCCATAAAGTATATATATTCTTGCTCAGGATCACTAGCCGAGTCGATTGAGACATGTCCGTCTGTCTGACCGTCTGTCCGTCTGTATGAGACAACAGATCTCAGCTATTAAAAAAGCTAGAGATACCAAATTTGGCATGAAGGTTCCTATAAGTCATATGCAGATCAAGTTTATGTCAAATGTTTGATGCCACACCCACCGCCCCCGCAAATCGGTTATTTGCGATTATTAAGCAAAGTATTAAACCCATAACTTTCTGCTTTGGTATGTACAAAGCTAAATGCAATATGAACATATTCTTCAAATTACAATCCGATCGGACCAATAACACAGCAGTTATTCAAGTCAACGTTTTCAGTACAAATGTTCGGTACGGGCAGCAGCTTGCGCGCTGCTTTGAGCAGTCGACGCCGACGTCGACGTTGCGTCGTGTCGCTTTACTTTTTACACGCGTCGCTGTATGAGTGCGAGCGAGTATGCTATATGTACTGAAAGTATTTGTGCAGAATTCTCTGTTTGAAATTATAAGTGTGGTTACACGCTTGTAACGGATTTTAAAAATTGGGAAGCCTTACCCACTTGTTTTTATACCCTTCGACCATTGAAAATGGTCAAAAAAGGGTATACTAACTTTGCGCAAAATGTATGTAACAGGCATAAGGAGGCGTGGCAGACCCCATAAAGTATATATATTCTTGCTCAGGATCACTAGCCGAGTCGATTGAGACATGTCCGTCTGTCTGATCGTCTGTCCGTCTGTATGAGACAACAGATCTCAGCTATTAAAAAAGCTAGAGATACCAAATTTGGCATGAAGGTTCCTATAAGTCATAGCGGATCAAGTTTATGTCAAATGTTTGATGCCACACCCACCGCCCCCGCAAATCGGTTATTTGCGATTATTAAGCAAAGTATTAAACCCATAACTTTCTGCTTTGGTATGTACAAAGCTAACATGCAATATGAACATATTCGTCCAAATTACAATCCGATCGGACCAATAACGGCAGAAGTTATTCATAGTCAACGTTGTATGAGTACAAAATGTTTTTAAAAATTGGGAGAAGGGTATCTTACTGTCGGGCGCCCGACTGTAACCTTACCCACTTGTTTTATACCCTTCGACCATGAAAATGGTCAAAAAGGGTATACTAACTTTGCAAAATGTATGTAACAGGCATAAGGACGTCGCCGACGTCGACGTTGCGTCGTGTCGCTTTACTCTTTACACGCGTCGCTGTATGAGTGCGAGCGAGTATGCTATATGTACTAAAAGTATTTGTGCAGAATTCCCTGTTTGAAATTATAAGTGTGGTTTCACGCTTGTAACGGATTTTAAAAATTGGGAGAAGGGTATCTTACTGTCGGGCGCCCGACTGTAACCTTACCCACTTGTTTTTATACCCTTCGACCATTGAAAATGGTCAAAAAAGGGTATACTAACTTTGTGCAAAATGTATGTAACAGGCATAAGGAGGCGTGGCAGACCCCATAAAGTATATATATTCTTGCTCAGGATCACTAGCCGAGTCGATTGAGACATGTCCGTCTGTCTGTACGTCTGTCCGTCTGTATGAGACAACAGATCTCAGCTATTAAAAAAGCTAGAGATACCAAATTTGGCATGAAGATTCTTATAAGTCATATGCAGATCAAGTTTATGTCAAATGTTTGATGCCACACCCACCGCCCCCGCAAATCGGTTATTTGCGATTATTAAGCAAAGTATTAAACCCATAACTTTCTGCTTTGGTATGTACAAAGCTAAATGCAATATGAACATATTCTCCAAATTACAATCCGATCGGACCAATAACACAGCAGTTATTCAAGTCAACGTTTTCAGTACAAATGTTCGGTACGGGCAGCAGCTTGCGCGCTGCTTTGAGCAGTCGACGCCGACGTCGACGTTGCGTCGTGTCGCTTTACTCTTTACACGCGTCGCTGTATGAGTGCGAGCGAGTATGCTATATGTACTAAAAGTATTTGTGCAGAATTCTCTGTTTGAAATTATAAGTGTGGTTACACGCTTGTAACGGATTTTAAAAATTGGGAGAAGGGTATCTTACTGTCGGGCGCCCGACTGTAGCCTTACCCACTTGTTTTTATACCCTTCGACCATTGAAAATGGTCAAAAAAGGGTATACTAACTTTGTGCAAAATGTATGTAACAGGCATAAGGAGGCGTGGCAGACCCCATAAAGTATATATATTCTTGCTCAGGATCACTAGCCGAGTCGATTGAGACATGTCCGTCTGTCTGATCGTCTGTCCGTCTGTATGAGACAACAGATCTCAGCTATTAAAAAAGCTAGAGATACCAAATTTGGCATGAAGGTTCCTATAAGTCATATGCAGATCAAGTTTATGTCAAATGTTTGATGCCACACCCACCGCCCCCGCAAATCGGTTATTTGCGATTATTAAGCAAAGTATTAAACCCATAACTTTCTGCTTTGGTATGTACAAAGCTAAATGCAATATGAACATATTCTTCAAATTACAATCCGATCGGACCAATAACACAGCAGTTATTCAAGTCAACGTTTTCAGTACAAATGTTCGGTACGGGCAGCAGCTTGCGCGCTGCTTTGAGCAGTCGACGCCGACGTCGACGTTGCGTCGTGTCGCTTTACTCTTTACACGCGTCGCTGTATGAGTGCGAGCGAGTATGCTATATGTACTAAAAGTATTTGTGCAGAATTCTCTGTTTGAAATTATAAGTGTGGTTACACGCTTGTAACGGATTTTAAAAATTGGGAGAAGGGTATCTTACTGTCGGGCGCCCGACTGTAGCCTTACCCACTTGTTTTTATACCCTTCGACCATTGAAAATGGTCAAAAAAGGGTATACTAACTTTGTGCAAAATGTATGTAACAGGCATAAGGAGGCGTGGCAGACCCCATAAAGTATATATATTCTTGCTCAGGATCACTAGCCGAGTCGATTGAGACATGTCCGTCTGTCCGTCTGTATGAGACAACAGATCTCAGCTATTAAAAAAGCTAGAGATACCAAATTTGGCATGAAGGTTCCTATAAGTCATAGGCAGATCAAGTTTATGTCAAATGTTTGATGCCACACCCACCGCCCCCGCAAATCGGTTATTTGCGATTATTAAGCAAAGTATTAAACCCATAACTTTCTGCTTTGGTATGTACAAAGCTAAATGCAATATGAACATATTCTTCCAAATTACAATCCGATCGGACCAATAACACAGAAGTTATTCAAGTCAACGTTTTCAGTACAAATGTTCGGTACGGGCAGCAGCTTGCGCGCTGCTTTGAGCAGTCGACGCCGACGTCGACGTTGCGTCGTGTCGCTTTACTCTTTACACGCGTCGCTATGTATGAGTGCGAGCGAGTATGCTATATGTACTAAAAGTATTTGTGCAGAATTCTCTGTTTGAAATTATAAGTGTGGTTACACGCTTGTAACGGATTTTAAAAATTGGGAGAAGGGTATCTTACTGTCGGGCGCCCGACTGTAGCCTTACCCACTTGTTTTTATACCCTTCGACCATTGAAAATGGTCAAAAAAGGGTATACTAACTTTGTGCAAAATGTATGTAACAGGCATAAGGAGGCGTGGCAGACCCCATAAAGTATATATATTCTTGCTCAGGATCACTAGCCGAGTCGATTGAGACATGTCCGTCTGTCTGTCCGTCTGTATGAGACAACAGATCTCAGCTATTAAAAAAGCTAGAGATACCAAATTTGGCATGAAGGTTCCTATAAGTCATAGGCAGATCAAGTTTATGTCAAATGTTTGATGCCACACCCACCGCCCCCGCAAATCGGTTATTTGCGATTATTAAGCAAAGTATTAAACCCATAACTTTCTGCTTTGGTATGTACAAAGCTAAATGCAATATGAACATATTCTCCAAATTACAATCCGATCGGACCAATAACACAGAAGTTATTCAAGTCAACGTTTTCAGTACAAATGTTCGGTACGGGCAGCAGCTTGCGCGCTGCTTTGAGCAGTCGACGCCGACGTCGACGTTGCGTCGTGTCGCTTTACTCTTTACACGCGTCGCTGTATGAGTGCGAGCGAGTATGCTATATGTACTAAAAGTATTTGTGCAGAATTCTCTGTTTGAAATTATAAGTGTGGTTACACGCTTGTAACGGATTTTAAAAATTGGGAGAAGGGTATCTTACTGTCGGGCGCCCGACTGTAGCCTTACCCACTTGTTTTTATACCCTTCGACCATTGAAAATGGTCAAAAAAGGGTATACTAACTTTGTGCAAAATGTATGTAACAGGCATAAGGAGGCGTGGCAGACCCCATAAAGTATATATATTCTTGCTCAGGATCACTAGCCGAGTCGATTGAGACATGTCCGTCTGTCTGATCGTCTGTCCGTCTGTATGAGACAACAGATCTCAGCTATTAAAAAAGCTAGAGATACCAAATTTGGCATGAAGGTTCCTATAAGTCATAGGCAGATCAAGTTTATGTCAAATGTTTGATGCCACACCCACCGCCCCCGCAAATCGGTTATTTGCGATTATTAAGCAAAGTATTAAACCCATAACTTTCTGCTTTGGTATGTACAAAGCTAAATGCAATATGAACATATTCTTCAAATTACAATCCGATCGGACCAATAACACAGCAGTTATTCAAGTCAACGTTTTCAGTACAAATGTTCGGTACGGGCAGCAGCTTGCGCGCTGCTTTGAGCAGTCGACGCCGACGTCGACGTTGCGTCGTGTCGCTTTACTCTTTACACGCGTCGCTGTATGAGTGCGAGCGAGTATGCTATATGTACTAAAAGTATTTGTGCAGAATTCTCTGTTTGAAATTATAAGTGTGGTTACACGCTTGTAACGGATTTTAAAAATTGGGAGAAGGGTATCTTACTGTCGGGCGCCCGACTGTAACCTTACCCACTTGTTTTTATACCCTTCGACCATTGAAAATGGTCAAAAAAGGGTATACTAACTTTGTGCAAAATGTATGTAACAGGCATAAGGAGGCGTGGCAGACCCCATAAAGTATATATATTCTTGCTCAGGATCACTAGCCGAGTCGATTGAGACATGTCCGTCTGTCAAATGTTTGATGCCACACCCACCGCCCCCGCAAATCGGTTATTTGCGATTATTAAGCAAAGTATTAAACCCATAACTTTCTGCTTTGGTATGTACAAAGCTAAATGCAATATGAACATATTCTCCAAATTACAATCCGATCGGACCAATAACACAGAAGTTATTCAAGTCAACGTTTTCAGTACAAATGTTCGGTACGGGCAGCAGCTTGCGCGCTGCTTTGAGCAGTCGACGCCGACGTCGACGTTGCGTCGTGTCGCTTTACTCTTTACACGCGTCGCTGTATGAGTGCGAGCGAGTATGCTATATGTACTAAAAGTATTTGTGCAGAATTCCCTGTTTGAAATTATAAGTGTGGTTACACGCTTGTAACGGATTTTAAAAATTGGGAGAAGGGTATCTTACTGTCGGGCGCCCGACTGTAACCTTACCCACTTGTTTTTATACCCTTCGACCATTGAAAATGGTCAAAAAAGGGTATACTAACTTTGTGCAAAATGTATGTAACAGGCATAAGGAGGCGTGGCAGACCCCATAAAGTATATATATTCTTGCTCAGGATCACTAGCCGAGTCGATTGAGACATGTCCGTCTGTCTGTCGTCTGTCCGTCTGTATGAGACAACAGATCTCAGCTATTAAAAAAGCTAGAGATACCAAATTTGGCATGAAGGTTCCTATAAGTCATAGGCAGATCAAGTTTATGTCAAATGTTTGATGCCACACCCACCGCCCCCCGCAAATCGGTTATTTGCGATTATTAAGCAAAGTATTAAACCCATAACTTTCTGCTTTGGTATGTACAAAGCTAAATGCAATATGAACATATTCTCCAAATTACAATCCGATCGGACCAATAACACAGAAGTTATTCAAGTCAACGTTTTCAGTACAAATGTTCGGTACGGGCAGCAGCTTGCGCGCTGCTTTGAGCAGTCGACGCCGACGTCGACGTTGCGTCGTGTCGCTTTACTCTTTACACGCGTCGCTGTATGAGTGCGAGCGAGTATGCTATATGTACTAAAAGTATTTGTGCAGAATTCTCTGTTTGAAATTATAAGTGTGGTTACACGCTTGTAACGGATTTTAAAAATTGGGAGAAGGGTATCTTACTGTCGGGCGCCCGACTGTAACCTTACCCACTTGTTTTTATACCCTTCGACCATTGAAAATGGTCAAAAAAGGGTATACTAACTTTGTGCAAAATGTATGTAACAGGCATAAGGAGGCGTGGCAGACCCCATAAAGTATATATATTCTTGCTCAGGATCACTAGCCGAGTCGATTGAGACATGTCCGTCTGTCTGATCGTCTGTCCGTCTGTATGAGACAACAGATCTCAGCTATTAAAAAAGCTAGAGATACCAAATTTGGCATGAAGGTTCCTATAAGTCATATGCAGATCAAGTTTATGTCAAATGTTTGATGCCACACCCACCGCCCCCGCAAATCGGTTATTTGCGATTATTAAGCAAAGTATTAAACCCATAACTTTCTGCTTTGGTATGTACAAAGCTAAATGCAATATGAACATATTCTCCAAATTACAATCCGATCGGACCAATAACACAGAAGTTATTCAAGTCAACGTTTTCAGTACAAATGTTCGGTACGGGCAGCAGCTTGCGCGCTGCTTTGAGCAGTCGACGCCGACGTCGACGTTGCGTCGTGTCGCTTTACTCTTTACACGCGTCGCTGTATGAGTGCGAGCGAGTATGCTATATGTACTAAAAGTATTTGTGCAGAATTCTCTGTTTGAAATTATAAGTGTGGTTACACGCTTGTAACGGATTTTAAAAATTGGGAGAAGGGTATCTTACTGTCGGGCGCCCGACTGTAGCCTTACCCACTTGTTTTTATACCCTTCGACCATTGAAAATGGTCAAAAAAGGGTATACTAACTTTGTGCAAAATGTATGTAACAGGCATAAGGAGGCGTGGCAGACCCCATAAAGTATATATATTCTTGCTCAGGATCACTAGCCGAGTCGATTGAGACATGTCCGTCTGTCTGTCCGTCTGTCCGTCTGTATGAGACAACAGATCTCAGCTATTAAAAAAGCTAGAGATACCAAATTTGGCATGAAGGTTCCTATAAGTCATAGGCAGATCAAGTTTATGTCAAATGTTTGATGCCACACCCACCGCCCCCGCAAATCGGTTATTTGCGATTATTAAGCAAAGTATTAAACCCATAACTTTCTGCTTTGGTATGTACAAAGCTAAATGCAATATGAACATATTCTCCAAATCACAATCCGATCGGACCAATAACACAGAAGTTATTCAAGTCAACGTTTTCAGTACAAATGTTCGGTACGGGCAGCAGCTTGCGCGCTGCTTTGAGCAGTCGACGCCGACGTCGACGTTGCGTCGTGTCGCTTTACTCTTTACACGCGTCGCTGTATGAGTGCGAGCGAGTATGCTATATGTACTAAAAGTATTTGTGCAGAATTCTCTGTTTGAAATTATAAGTGTGGTTACACGCTTGTAACGGATTTTAAAAATTGGGAGAAGGGTATCTTACTGTCGGGCGCCCGACTGTAGCCTTACCCACTTGTTTTTATACCCTTCGACCATTGAAAATGGTCAAAAAAGGGTATACTAACTTTGTGCAAAATGTATGTAACAGGCATAAGGAGGCGTGGCAGACCCCATAAAGTATATATATTCTTGCTCAGGATCACTAGCCGAGTCGATTGAGACATGTCCGTCTGTCTGTCCGTCTGTCCGTCTGTATGAGACAACAGATCTCAGCTATTAAAAAAGCTAGAGATACCAAATTTGGCATGAAGGTTCCTATAAGTCATAGGCAGATCAAGTTTATGTCAAATGTTTGATGCCACACCCACCGCCCCCGCAAATCGGTCATTTGCGATTATTAAGCAAAGTATTAAACCCATAACTTTCTGCTTTGGTATGTACAAAGTCAACGATTTCAGTACAAATGTTCGGTACGGGCAGCAGCTTGCGCGCTGCTTTGAGCAGTCGACGCCGACGTCGACGTTGCGTCGTGTCGCTTTACTCTTTACTCGCATCGCTGTATGAGTGCGAGCGAGTATGCTATGTAACGGATTTTAAAAATTGGGAGAAGGGTATCTTACTGTCGGGCGCCCGACTGTAGCCTTACCCACTTGTTTTTATACCCTTCGACCATTGAAAATGGTCAAAAAAGGGTATACTAACTTTGTGCAAAATGTATGTAACAGGCATAAGGACGTCGCCGACGTCGACGTTGCGTCGTGTCGCTTTACTCTTTACACGCGTCGCTGTATGAGTGCGAGCGAGTATGCTATATGTACTAAAAGTATTTGTGCAGAATTCCCTGTTTGAAATTTAAAGTGTGGTTTCACGCTTGTAACGGATTTTAAAAATTGGGAGAAGGGTATCTTACTGTCGGGCGCCCGACTGTAGCCTTACCCACTTGTTTTTATACCCTTCGACCATTGAAAATGGTCAAAAAAGGGTATACTAACTTTGTGCAAAATGTATGTAACAGGCATAAGGAGGCGTGGCAGACCCCATAAAGTATATATATTCTTGCTCAGGATCACTAGCCGAGTCGATTGAGACATGTCCGTCTGTCTGTCCGTCTGTATGAGACAACAGATCTCAGCTATTAAAAAAGCTAGAGATACCAAATTTGGCATGAAGGTTCCTATAAGTCATAGGCAGATCAAGTTTATGTCAAATGTTTGATGCCACACCCACCGCCCCCGCAAATCGGTTATTTGCGATTATTAAGCAAAGTATTAAACCCATAACTTTCTGCTTTGGTATGTACAAAGCTAAATGCAATATGAACATATTCTTCAAATTACAATCCGATCGGACCAATAACACAGAAGTTATTCAAGTCAACGTTTTCAGTACAAATGTTCGGTACGGGCAGCAGCTTGCGCGCTGCTTTGAGCAGTCGACGCCGACGTCGACGTTGCGTCGTGTCGCTTTACTCTTTACACGCGTCGCTATGAGTATGAGTGCGAGCGAGTATGCTATATGCACTAAAAGTATTTGTGCAGAATTCTCTGTTTGAAATTATAAGTGTGGTTACACGCTTGTAACGGATTTTAAAAATTGGGAGAAGGGTATCTTACTGTCGGGCGCCCGACTGTAGCCTTACCCACTTGTTTTTATACCCTTCGACCATTGAAAATGGTCAAAAAAGGGTATACTAACTTTGTGCAAAATGTATGTAACAGGCATAAGGAGGCGTGGCAGACCCCATAAAGTATATATATTCTTGCTCAGGATCACTAGCCGAGTCGATTGAGACATGTCCGTCTGTCTGTCCGTCTGTCCGTCTGTATGAGACAACAGATCTCAGCTATTAAAAAAGCTAGAGATACCAAATTTGGCATGAAGGTTCCTATAAGTCATAGGCGGATCAAGTTTATGTCAAATCTTTGATGCCACGCCCACCGCCCCCGCAAATTGGTTATTTGCGATTATTAAGCAAAGTATTAAACCCATAACTTTCTGCTTTGGTATGTACAAAGTCAACGATTTCAGTACAAATGTTCGGTACGGGCAGCAGCTTGCGCGCTGCTTTGAGCAGTCGACGCCGACGTCGACGTTGCGTCGTGTCGCTTTACTCTTTACTCGCATCGCTGTATGAGTGCGAGCGAGTATGCTATGTAACGGATTTTAAAATTGGGAGAAGGGTATCTTACTGTCGGGCGCCCGACTGTAACCTTACCCACTTGTTTTTATACCCTTCGACCATTGAAAATGGTCAAAAAAGGGTATACTAACTTTGTGCAAAATGTATGTAACAGGCATAAGGACGTCGCCGACGTCGACGTTGCGTCGTGTCGCTTTACTCTTTACACGCGTCGCTGTATGAGTGCGAGCGAGTATGCTATATGTACTAAAAGTATTTGTGCAGAATTCCCTGTTTGAAATTTAAAGTGTGGTTTCACGCTTGTAACGGATTTTAAAAATTGTGAGATACCCTATCTTACTGTCGGGCGCCCGACTGTAGCCTTACCCACTTGTTTTTATACCCTTCGACCATTGAAAATGGTCAAAAAAGGGTATACTAACTTTGTGCAAAATGTATGTAACAGGCATAAGGAGGCGTGGCAGACCCCATAAAGTATATATATTCTTGCTCAGGATCACTAGCCGAGTCGATTGAGACATGTCCGTCCGTCTGTCCGTCTGTCTGTCTGTATGAGACAACAGATCTCAGCTATTAAAAAAGCTAGAGATACCAAATTTGGCATGAAGGTTCCTATAAGTCATAGGCAGATCAAGTTTATGTCAAATGTTTGATGCCACACCCACCGCCCCCGCAAATCGGTTATTTGCGATTATTAAGCAAAGTATTAAACCCATAACTTTCTGCTTTGGTATGTACAAAGCTAAATGCAATATGAACATATTCTCCAAATTACAATCCGATCGGACCAATAACACAGAAGTTATTCAAGTCAACGTTTTCAGTACAAATGTTCGGTACGGGCAGCAGCTTGCGCGCTGCTTTGAGCAGTCGACGCCGACGTCGACGTTGCGTCGTGTCGCTTTACTCTTTACACGCGTCGCTGTATGAGTGCGAGCGAGTATGCTATATGTACTAAAAGTATTTGTGCAGAATTCTCTGTTTGAAATTATAAGTGTGGTTACACGCTTGTAACGGATTTTAAAAATTGGGAGAAGGGTATCTTACTGTCGGGCGCCCGACTGTAGTCTTACCCACTTGTATTTATACCCTTCGACCATTGAAAATGGTCAAAAAAGGGTATACTAACTTTGTGCAAAATGTATGTAACAGGCATAAGGAGGCGTGGCAGACCCCATAAAGTATATATATTCTTGCTCAGGATCACTAGCCGAGTCGATTGAGACATGTCCGTCTGTCTGTCCGTCTGTCCGTCTGTATGAGACAACAGATCTCAGCTATTAAAAAAGCTAGAGATACCAAATTTGGCATGAAGGTTCCTATAAGTCATAGGCAGATCAAGTTTATGTCAAATGTTTGATGCCACACCCACCGCCCCCCGCAAATCGGTTATTTGCGATTATTAAGCAAAGTATTAAACCCATAACTTTCTGCTTTGGTATGTACAAAGCAAAATAAAATAAAAATATTTTTTCAAATTTAAAATCCGATCGGACCAATAACACAGAAGTTATTCAAGTCAACGTTTTCAGTACAAATGTTCGGTACGGGCAGCAGCTTGCGCGCTGCTTTGAGCAGTCGACGCCGACGTCGACGTTGCGTCGTGTCGCTTTACTCTTTACACGCGTCGCTGTATGAGTGCGAGCGAGTATGCTATATTTACTAAAAATTTTTTGGAAAAATTTCTGTTTGAAATTATAAGTGTGGTTACACGCTTGTAACGGATTTTAAAAATTGGGAGAAGGGTATCTTACTGTCGGGCGCCCGACTGTAACCTTACCCACTTGTTTTTATACCCTTCGACCATTGAAAATGGTCAAAAAAGGGCTATACTAACTTTGTGCAAAATGTATGTAACAGGCATAAGGACGTCGCCGACGTCGACGTTGCGTCGTGTCGTTTACTTTACACGCGTCGCTGTA